>PJEM01002064.1:0-26908 GCA_004023845.1 Helogale parvula | reverse complement strand
CAGAAAAGAGGGTAAATATTTCCATTTGAAGGATCAGGAAAAAGTAGTAGTACTGGCCTTGAAAAAAAGGCAGGATTTTAAGTAGCGGACACAGGAGAAAAGAACATTCCAGGGACACAAGAGAGTAAGTGGTACAGAGTGGTAAAATGGAGGAATAGTGAGAAGACAAGTTTTTCCACAAAATAAAGTGCAAGAGGAAAGTTCAAGAATACAGCTGGTTGGGCCAGGCTAGGATACAGCGAACTAAAGGATTTCCACATTAGTTGGTAACAATGGGAGTTGTTTAAGGTATTGCATAAATAGGTAACAAATGTTATCCTTTTAAGATTAATTTAATAAAATGGAGGGGAGAGATACTGGATGCCAAGAGATGAGCTAGTGCATTACAGTAGTTCAGATGAGAGGAAATACAGGTCTATATTAGCGCCAAGAGAATGATATGGGCTTGCAAAAAGGCAAGCTCCATGGTGGTGGCATGAATCATACTGCCTTCTTTGTGGGAAATGGTACACACTTTATAAATATTTGTTGAGTGAATGAAATAGCATTAAGAGATACAGTAGAAGTAATGCTGGCAGATCTATGAAACTCATTAACAATGGAAGGGAAAGGAGGAGATGATTAAGATTTTGAGACTTTAACAGCGATTGCATAATAAACACAGCAGAAGGTTTGGAGAGGATGCAGTCATTCATTTATTTATGCAGTAAATATTCTTGAGCACCAACTATGTGCAGTGTCATACAGAATTTTGAAGACAATAAATCTGAGACGCTAAGACAGGTACTCAAATGCAGATGACCAGCAGGCTGTTTAAATGTGCTTCTACATTTAATATAGACTCTCCAGTCAAGAAGGCATTTTAATGACCTCTCAACTGCCAAGGATTTCAGTGTGGCTAGATCTAGTCATATTTTACATCAAAAACTCTTTTTAACCTCCAATTGCAATGTCTCCTTTCATAATTTATGGATTCCACTTTAAAGAGAATTGCATGAGAAACACATTTAGTTTTTCCTTCTTTTTCCTAGTTGAATATTATGCTACAATAAGCCCTTTATATAAAGAATAGATATTGCTAATAAGAAACTCAGAACTTAATGGGTCAATCAAATATGATAATTTCATCTTAATACCCACATTCTAAATATTTTCAAAATTAAATTTTTACTAAGTTACTATAAATGATCTTAATGATAGAAATGGGTAGAATTAAAAGATACCACAATTTTCAAATTTTTCAACTGTTCCAAAAAATGTTCAACGAGTTTGGGATATGTCTTTTCAAATGATGAAAGCCTTAGAAAAATGTTTTCATTTACCCTATTTTTCTTGTAAAATATTTGCCACTAATTTCTTGGAGCCTGGGTGGCTCAGTCAGTTAAGCATCTGACTCTTGATTTCCTCTCAGGTCATGATCTCATGGTGGTGACATTGAGCCCCGCATCAGGCTCCAAAGTAGGTATGGGGCTAGCTTGGGATTTTCTCTCTCTCTCCCTCTGCCCCTCTCCCTCAATCTCTCTCTCTCTCTCAAAAAAAAAAAAAATATATATATATAATATATATATATATATTTGCAATTAATTTCTTTCTAGGAAAAGCAAGTTCAAATGATCAGTGTACACTTACCACCAAAACAAGATCTTAGAGAATATTCAGAGTAACTTTTCTGAAAGTTTCATTTGTAAAGTGAAGTCACACCCAATGGTCAGTATGACTCCCTTCATGTTGGGAGAGCAGAGCAAAGTTTAAGGGACTTAAGACTTAAGTATACGTCATCTACAAATGCCATGTATGTTTTAGAAATTCTGTAATTCCTTTAAGCCATCTCCTTAACATTTGTATAATTCAAATAGTACAGTGTGTGTGTGTGTGTGTGTGTATAATTTATCTAATTTTTTCCCTAAATTGTTAGCATCTTATGGCAAGTACCATAACACTTCTATATCTAGTAGTTACTAAATTAAAGTGACTAAATTCTAATGATTCTATTTACCTTTTTGACTAGGGGTATGGGAAGAATGCTCCTCGGTTTTAATCCATAATGTAAAACAGGCCATTTAACCTAAAGAACCTTAAGAGAGCTTCTAAATATGAATTCTTTGGGTAATAACAACATTTTTACATTCTAAAGCATTTGTTTCCCCACCAGTTCATCCCTCAAGATAAACAGCTGTTTCTATAGCTTATTGGAAATAGAACATGAGTAACTGAACCCACTGAGCAATATCTATCCTTAAGATCTACCCAATATATGGCATATGTAGAGTTTGCCGAGGAAAGCCAGAAAACAACTATTTAAGGTACAGAAAGTAAAATAATCATTCTTCACATCTCAACAGAGAACTTCGAGAGAAAACAATTTATTCTCAGGTGTATAAAAATATCACAAAACTTCATTTATACATACCGAAGTGAGAAAAAAAATCCTTAATTATATCTAGTATGAATGATACAAGAAAGAATACATATTGATAAAACAATCATGAAAGGAAATGAAAAGAAACTGTTATAATATACTGTCCAGAAGGGTGTAAAATAGCTTAGCAAGCTATCCTGATTGGTACCTGAAAAATTCTTAACTAAGAGGTGTGGCTGTTCTTTAGTAAACGACTAGCATTCTGGGAAATTATTTGAGTTATTCCTTGGATAAAAGTGAGCTACTATGCTTGGAAGACCTAGATACAGTATCCAGGGGATTTCCATTATGCCTCAGCACTATCACACGGCTTCCACACCCTAGTTTGTAGCCTCATCAACCCAATAAAACTATCTCCTCACCACTGAAAGTTGCTCAAAGATAGTGTGGGCATTTAAGCTGACTATACAGAACAGAATCCTGAATAAATTTGGACTTGTTGGCCACTTTAAGTATATTCACAGACTACAATAGAACTTTTCATTTTTTCAGCAGTAATTGACACAAAAATAGCTTCATGTGGTGACTCTGTATTCTTATAAGCTTTCTTGGAAAAATGATACAACAACTGTTTTCACTTCATTTATTTTCTCTTTCTGGCTAATGTGATGTTGCATTAAATTGTTCCTAGGGCTTGGAGTCTGACTGTGGTAGATTTTAATTTTCTAGTTATAAATTTGAAAGAAAAGTAGAAACACAAAATAAAAGAAAATGGAAATAGAGCATTTAGGTTAGCAAACAGGACCTAGACCATTTTCCTTTATAATTTATGATTTTTCTACAAATATTATACTGAGTTCTAAACTCTGTGCCAAGTACTGTTTCCCTTACTGGGAATATCAAAATGAACCAAACAGAAAAACTATCTGCTGTAATGTAACTCAAATTATCCTAGAAGACAAAAGACAAACTAGTAAGTAAATGTATTAAAAACAATTTCAGTTACTGTTTGGTGCTATGAGCAAAATAAAGAGGATATTATGACAGTGAGTGGTCTAAGTGGGGTGATGCTGCTTCAGATCGGGTCGGTATCTCTAAGCACAATGAGAAGCCATCTATGGTTTTAAGCAGGAAAGAAACATCCAATTTATATTTTTTCAAGGTCTTTTAGGCTGTCGTGTGGATATTAAATGATTTTGGTACAAAAGCAGAAATGGGATAACCAGTTACAGAGTTATTGTAGCAACCCAGGAGAGCAATGATGGAACCCTGGTCCAGGGTAGAATCGAAACTATCATCAGAAAGAGATTGGGGGTGCACCCAGGGGGCTCAGTTGGTTAAGTGCCCGACTTCAGCTCAGATCATGACCTTAAGGTTCATGAGTTCGAGCCTCATGTAGGAGACTGGAGCCTGCTTCAGATTGTGTGTCTCCCTCTCTCTCTCTGCCCCACCCCTGCTCAAACACTGTCTCTCTCTTTCTTTCAAAATAAAGAAATGTTAAAAAAATTTTAAAAAGAAATAGATTGGGGATATATGTATTTTGGCAGCAGAGCACACATGACTTACCAATGGATTGTGTCTGGAGATAAAATAAAGAGAAGAATCATTTTTATGGATATGTTTCCAGAGGTAAGAGAAATAAAAGCAAAAATAGACTATTGGGACTATATCAAAAAGGTTCTGCACAGAGAAGGAAATAATCAACAAAATTAAAAGGCTTCCTATGGGATGGGAGAAGATATTTGCAAATGATATATATGATAAAAGGTCAATATCCAAACTATATAAAGAACATATACAACTCAACTCCCCAAAAACAAATAACCCAATTAAAAAATGAGCAGAAGACATAAACAGACATATCTCCAAGGAAGACATCCAGATGGCCAACAGACACATGAAAAGATGCTCAATATCACTCATCATCAAAGAAGTGCATATCAAAACTAACATGAGATATCACCCTATACCTGTCAGAATGGCTAAAATAAAAAACAAGAAATAAGTGCAGATAAGGATATGGAGAAAAAGGAACTCTCTTGCACTGTTAGGGAAAATGCAAATGGTACAATCATGTGGAAAGCAGTATGAAAGCTCCTCAAAAAGTTGAAACTAGAACTACCCTGTGATCTAGTAATTACACTACTGGGTATTTATCCAAAAATTAGCAAAATACTAATTGAAAGGGATACATGCACCGTGATGTTTATTATAGCATTATTTATAATAGCCAGATTATGGAAACAGCTCAACTGTCCATCAATAATTAAATTGATAAAGAAGATTTGATATATCTATGAACATTATTCAGCCATAAAAATGAAATTATTCTAATGGAATATTATTCCGCCATTAAAAAGGAATGAAATCTTGTCATTTGCAACAACATGGATGGAGCTATACAGTATAATACTAAGCGAAATAAGTCACTCAGAGAAAGACAAATACCATATGATTTTATTCATATGTGGAATTTAAGAAACAAAACAGAATAACATGGGGAGGGGGGGAAGAGAAGAAAGGGAAACAAACAACAAGAGATGCTTAGCGACAGAAAAGAAACACATTACATGGAGGGAGGTGAATGGGAGACCCGCTAGGTAGGTGATGAATATTAGGAAGGGCAAGGGCACTTGTTGTGGAGACCATTGGGTGCTGTATTTAAGTGATGAGTCACTGAATTCTACTTCTGAAAATAAATAAATATATATATAAATAAATAAACAAAATGAAATAAAGAACCCAGAAGGAGACAGTGATATGGAGGAAACAGCCATGAGAAGAGCAGTAATCTTCAATCAAAGGAAATTTCACAAAGAGAAACCAATTAATAAGTACCCTGACCTCACTGTCACTGCTTCCCATCTCCTGATGGGACTCCCAGTACCCAAATCCATTTGGAAGCCAGAAGACAGCAGAGCCCACAGTCTATACAGGTCACCCCCTGTATAGGGCAATAAAACAGGATGGAAATGGGTGGAGAACAGAACAACTGGAGGCATACATAGAAGATATCTGAAACAGAGAAAGAACTACCTGAAATTTTTTTTTTCATATGAGAAGCAGTGTAAAGTAGAAAGAGCATTCTACTTAGAATCCTGTATATAAATTCCGTATTTACTGAATGATTGCCCAAAGGTTATATACCCCATTCAAAAAAATATTTTAAAAGACAATTTCCATTTAAAAAAAAATCTTTATGACTTTAAAGTTCTACTAAATGAAATCTTTTTAAGAAATAGGTGTTAGAGGGCCAGTCAGTTGAGTGTCTGACTCTTGATTTTGGCCCAGATCATGATCCCAGGGTAATAGATCATGCCCTGCATTGGAGTCCAGGCTGAGCATGGAGACTGCTTGAGATTCTCTCTCTCCCTCTCTCTCTCTCTCTCTCTCTCTCTCTCTCTCTCCTTTCCCTCTTCTGCCCCTCTCACTCACTCTCTCTCTGTCACCCTAAAATAAAAAAAAGAAATGTCTGTTATTATTAATGATAATATTTTAATTACTAAATCACATCCTTCCTATATTATAGACTCACAGCAAAAATGTGAGAGATTGCTCATATACTATTTTACATTTTATAATTTTATTTTTAAGTAATCTCTACATCCAACATGGGGCTCAAACTCATAACCCAGAGATCAAGAGTTGCATGCTCTACCGACTGAGCCAGCCAGGCACCCCTACTCATATACTATTTTAAGTAATAATGTACACTGAAGCTAAAACTAATTCAATTGTAGTCACATTTTTCTTTTACCTTAAAATTATAGCTGCAGCCACTTGTGCATTTGTTCAGGATCCAAAATAAAAGGTTTACTTAATACCAAATATGCCAAAACTTAATATAAGTTAACATTTATACTAATATGATCCAATATACTTTATAATCCTATGTATATGATTAGAGGAATGATTGACAAAATATTTGCCTTTAACCGTGGGAGGTAAAAGTAAAATAAATAAAATGTACATGAACATTCCAGTCTTCCCTAGTACATCATACCTACTGTCAACTCAGACAGATCTCATTGGAACAAAGATCACACTGGTGACAAGGAGGCCAAATAGAAGCTTATTGAAGTAAAACAAGTAAGAATTGAACTAAGCCAATGAAAATGGAAATTGAAGAGCCTGAGGTGGCAAATGGTGAGGGAACATTCGAAAACTACTAAGAAGAAATCATTTAAAGTCAGTGATTTATTAGATATGATATTGGATAGTAAGGGATACGTAAGAGATAGAAATCTAAGATGATACACAATGCTGCATTACCCAGTGATCAAGTCACTTTCACATATAGTGATGTGAAATATCTGTGGGACATCCAAGGAGAAATGACAAAGAGGCTATTATTACACTTCAGGGCCAGACAGCTAAAATATTGGGTACAAATATTAATATGTTATCAACTCCTTACCCAATCAAACCACTCTGATGGATTTCTTAAATATTTTAAGTAAGATACTTATTGCTATTACACACATACACCAATCCATTTATAACATAAATACTACTTGTATTAGCAAAAATGGATTTCAGCTTATGGTAGATTCAGACATTATTTATCTTTCATTGACTTATTTCTTTAAACCAGGAATTCAAAGAAGAGAGAGCATTTAGATGCTGATGCCCAGATGCTTGGTGGACTTACAGTCTATAAGCCCAAACTCCCCTTTTCTTCATTTACTCATAGTTATAGGTCTGGAGAATTGAAAGGCTATCACCAAAGTACCCCATGGCCATTTATTCAATCCAAGCAGATGATATCATAACTCTTTGAATTCTAACAACCAAGGGGAGAGTGGTAAAATGAGTTGGGCCAAACTTGAGGCAGCAGAGATAGAAGAGACAGATGGGTGCTATTGCTCCATAAATTCACAACAAAAAGGACATTGACTGCCATGAATTTGGGTTATCACTGACAGATCCTTTGGAGTAAATAATAGGTCTAATCAGTTACATCTAATATACATATATAGAACATTCCTCCCAAACGCAGCAGAATACACATTCTCCTCAAGCACACATGGAACATTCTCCAGAATAGAGCATATATTAGGTCACAAAACAAGTCTTAAAAAATTTTAAGAACATGAAATCATATCAAGCATATTTTATGACCACAATGGAATGAAACTAGAAATCAATCACAAGAAGAAAATTAGAAAATTTACAAATATGTGAAGATTGAACATGTTCCAGAACAACCAGGAAGTCAAAGAAAAAAGTCAAAACATTAATAAAACTATAACCTGAGACAAATGAAAATGGAAATATAGTATACCAAAATCTATGTGATGCCGCAAAGCAGTTCCAAAAGAAATATGTAGTGATAAATACCTAAGTTTTAAAAAGAATAAGAAAGATCTTAAATAAACAACCTAACTTTATACCTAAAGGAAACAGAAAGAGAAGGTCAAACTAAGCCCAAAGTTAGTAGAAGAAAGGAAATAACAAAGACCACAGCAGATATAAATGAAATAGATGTTAAAAAACATTTTTTAAGATCAAAAAAGAACCGTTATTTTGAAAACATAAACAAAAATGGCAAACTTGTAGCTACATTAAGAAAAACACAGAGAAGGCTCAAATAAACAAAATAAGAGACATTATGACTGATAACCTAGAAATAGTAAGGATTATAAGAAATTACTACAAACAACTATATGCCAATTAGTTATATTGAATCACTATGAACAACTATATGCCAATTAGATAACCTAGAAGAAGGGGATAAATTTCTAGAAAGATACTACTTAGCCAGTCTGAATCATGAGGAAAAAGAAAATCCAAACAGACCAATTACTAATAAGGAGATTAAATCAGCAATAAAAACCTCCCCAAAAAGCAAAATCTAGGGCCAGATGGCTTCACTAGTGAATTCTACTAAACATTTAAGAAAGAATTAAGGCCAGCCCTTCTCAAACTCTTTCATAAAATAAAAGAAAAGGGAACACTTCCAAACTTATTTTACAAGGCCAGCATTACCCTTATACCAAAGGCAGACAAGGACACTATAAGAAAAATTATAGTGCAAAATCCTTAATGAACATAAGTGCAAAAATCCTCAACATAATATTAATTAGCAAACCAAATTCAACAATACATTAAAAGGATCACAGGCTGCCTGGGTGGCTCAGTCAGTTAAATATCTGACTCCTGATTTCAGCTCAGGTCATGATCTCATGATTGGTGAGTTCAAGCCCTATGTCAGGCTCGGCACTGAGAACGTGGAGCCTGCTAGGGATTCTCTGTCTCCCTCTCTCTGTCTCTCCCCTGCTCACATACACACTCTATCTCTCTCTCCAAATAAATAAATGACCATTAAAGAGGATCATTGACCATAATCAAGTGGTATTTGTTCTAGGGATACAAGGGTGGTTTAACATCCACAAATCGATCAATAGGATACACCACAATAACAAAATAAAGAATAAAAGTTATATGATCATCTCAATAGATGTAGAAAAAGCCTTTGACAAAATGTAACACCCTTTCATGATAAGAAAAAAAAAACTCAACATACTGGGTATAGAAAGAATATACCTCAACATAATAAATGCCATATACAAGACCACATGTAACATCTTACTCATTGATCCAAAGCTTAAAGTTTTTCCTAAAGATCAGGGCGGGGAAAAGGATGCCCTCTCTTGCCACTTTTGTTAAACATAGTAGAAGAAGTCCTAGGCATAGCAATTAGGCAACACAAAGAAATAAAAGACATCCAAATAAGAAAAGAAGAAGTAAAAGTCTCTCTGTGGATGACATGTCATTACATATAGAAAACTGTATGCACTACACACACACACACACACACACACACACACGCACACACACTCCTATTAGAACTAACAAATTCAGTAAAGTTCAAGATACAAAATCAATATTAAAAAAATCAGTTGTGTTCCTATACACTAACAGTGAACTAGCAGAAATAGAAATTAAAAAACAATCCACTTATAATAGCATCAAACAGAATTAAACATTTAGGTGTAAATTTAACCAAGGAGGTGAAAGATCTGAAAACTATACGACATTGATAATAGAACTGAAGAAAAAACAAATATATGGTAAGATATCTCATGTTCATGGAAAGAATTAGTATTTTTCAAATGCCCCTACTACCTAAGTAATGCACATATTCCATGCAATCCCAATCCAAATCCCAGTGGTACTTTTCACATAAATAGAAAACAATCCCAAAATTTGTCTGTAACTATAAAAGTATCTAAATAACCAAAGCAATCTTAGAAAAAAGAAAACAGCTAGAGACATCACACTTTCTGATTTCAAACTATCTTACAAAATTAGAGTAATCAAAACAGTCTGATATTGGCATAAAAAGACATGTAGATTAATAAAATAGAATAGAAAGTCCATAAATAATCCCATACATATACAGTCAATTAATTTCTTACAAAGGAGCCAAAAATATACAATGGGGAAAGAACAGTCTCTTCAGTAAGTGGTGCTGGGAAAACTGGGCAGCCACATGCAAAAGAATGAAACTGCACCACTATCTCACACCATAAAAAAGTCAACTCAAAATAGACAAAAGACTTGTAAACCAGGCTTGAAACATAAAACTGCAAGGAAACATAGTGCATAAGCTCCTTGACTTTGGTCTTGGCCATGACTTTTTTTGGATTTGACACCAAAAGGAAAGGCAACAAATGAAAAAATAAATAGGTGGGACTTCATCAAACTAAAAAGTTTCTGCACAGCAAAGAAAACCATAAACAAAATTAAAAGACAACCTATTGAGTGGAGACAATATTTGCAAACTGCATGTATGATAAGGGGTTAAGACCCAAAATATACAAGGAACTTCTACAACCTAATAGCAAAAAAATAAAATACTCCAATTAAAAAATGGGCAAAGGACAAGATAGATAATTTCCAAAGAAGACATGCAAATAGCTAACAAGTACACAAAAGGTGCTCAGTATCACAAATTATCAGGAAAATGCGAATCAAAACCACAATGAGACCTCACCTCAGACATGTCAGAGTCTCTATCAGCTGGGCCTTCTGGGAGGCTCAGTCAGTTAAGTATCCAACCTTGGCTCAGGTCATCATCTCACAGTTTATGAGTGTGAGTCCCACATCGGGCTCTGTGCTGACAACTCAGAGCCTGGATCCTGCTTGGGATTCTGTGTCTCCCTCTCTCTCTGCTCCTCCCCCATTCATGCTCTGTCTCTCTGTCTCTCAAGAATAAATAAGCATTAAAAAAAAAAGTATTAGCAAAATGGCAGGATATAACATGCTGACTGCTGGTGGCAATGTAAACTAGAATATCAAAAAAGAAAGAAGTAAGGGATTCCTCAAAAAGTTAAAAATGAAACTACTATATGATCCAGCAATCCCACTTCTGGGTATATATTTCATTCAAACGAATGAAATCAGGATCTGGAAAAGGTATTTGCTCTCTTCTGTTTATTACTGTGTCTCAGTAATATCCAAGGAATGGAAACAATCTAAGTGTCCATCAGTGGATGAATGGATCACGAAAATGTGATATATATGCACAATGAAATATTATTCAGCTACTTGAAAGAGGAACTCCTGTCATTGGCAACAACATGGATAAAACTGAAGAATATTTTGCTAAGTAAAGAAAGCCAGACAGAGAAATAACAAAAACTGAATGGTATCATCTAAGGGGGGGGGGGCGGTCAAATTCAAAGAAACAGAGTAGAATGTTGGTATGCTGTTGCCATGGTCTAGAGGGTGAAGAAACTAGACACAGGCTGGGAAAACTTTCAGCTATAAGATGAATTAGTGCTGAGTATCTAATGCACAACATGATCACTATAGGTGATAACATTCTATGATGTGACTGAAATTTGCTAAGAGAATAAAACTTAAATGCTCCCTCCCCGACTCCAAAAAAAAGGTACATGTGTGAAGTGACTAGTGTGTTAATTAACTCAATGGGGAGAATCCTTTCACACTGTCAAATATCACTTGTATATTTCAATGCGTTAAAATTTATTTGTCAGTTACATCTCAATAAAGCTGAAGAAATAAGCAAAGATCTTTGACTTTTATGGGAAAAAAAAGTCATAATTGAAGTCACTGGCAAATGTTGCCACCCAGGGAACATGCATAGAGCAAATGCCTGAAGACAGAATCTTAGGGAATCTTGCACTTAACATGTAACCAGGAATACCTACTACATTAAGACAAATCATGTTCATAGTCCACAGAAATACCTTTTAAGTACTTTTGACACTGAAAAAACATTAATAAGGTTAACTGACACAAACACAAAATATAACATTTATGACTAGTTAGTACAACAAACTGAAAATCCGTCTCTTCTCCCTACTTGGCCCTCCTTGTAGCTGAAGACAAGAGGAGTGGGTCTTCACATGTGATTTTTTGCCACGACAACTGCATTTCTATCAGCTGTATCGAAGCCACTGTGCTCATCGAGTGTGTCACACACAGTCCCTCCTAGTTGGAAGACCGGGAACAGGAATGGGAGAATCTTGGTTTCTTGCTTTTCTGAGTTCACCTTCATTCCTCACTCTTTTTCTTCTACTGCCAGAGCCATTTCCCATTTTGATTATTTTCCTTTTCCTCGCTTTCCAACCAATCCTCTGAAAGGTTTCTTCCCAGTCAGTCTTCCAATCAGCTCTATAAAATATTTGTACATTGCAATTCCAGGTGCTGCGACACAAAAAATGCCATTTTCTATTTCAATATAAGTGGGACCACTGCCAAAAAACGATCCCTGCATCTCTGCACCATTTCTTGCCACTGCAGACAGGGCTGGGGCAGGGCTCACAGGCAGGATGCTAAGCCTGATGGTGCGGAGAAGGAAGAGATACGTGGAAAACAGATGATTGCTGAAGAAGCAGAGAAGTATGAAACTGACATTCATGACTAAAGTGTGAATTTTTGACGACTCTCTAAACATAATCTCAATTATCTAGTTCAATAAATAAATACAGTGTCTTGAAGTTAAGCTTTCTGATCTAAAAATCACTACTGGCATCACCAGTTTCTACAAAGCCCCTTAAATACAAAAGAGTGCTTGAATATATACAATTGAAATCTGATCCCTTCTTTTTGCCCACCTTTTTCATCACTCTCTCTGACTTTCAGCTCTGGTTAACTGATCTCAGCTAATCTTTTTTTTTCCCCTGATGGCAGAGGAGAGGAAAGCATTAGAAGCCTGTGCCTCTGCACAGTCATCTATTATCAGCTGAAGATTTGGCAGATATAGAAGGGGAAATCAGGCTGCAGGGTCTTTATCTGACCTTCACTGTTTCTATCTATTTTAGGTTAGAAAAGGTTTTAGAAGTTAGGCCTATTTCATGCAGCATATCATAAATTCTTGGAGAGGTATGCAAAACTGCAAAGGCAGAATTCAGAAACAATGGAGGTTATATAGTGTCCTGTGACCATTTTCTCCTGTTTCTCTAAATGTTCAAAAGGTTCATGGTGTTAAAGCTGACTGTCAACAGTCTATAAAAATAATTTATACTTCTTGTGATGACAGAAATTTCGTGAAATCATGAGTCTCAGATTGGAGAGTTCTCAGGAATAATCTATTCAATTTAAATAACATGGGATAAGAAGCATACAACAGAAAACAATAACCAGAACAATCTTGTGCATGTATTCTAATATTATCTTTGCTAGCAATCTATGAAGAACAATTGGCAAGTTCTGAGTTGACTAGGACATGCCCAGGAGTTCTGATTTGACTAAGACATGCCCAGTTTTGATTATCTTTATGTTCCCACTATGGACTGAACTGTATTTCCCCAAAATTCTTATGTTGAAACCCTAACTCCCAGTGTGATGCTATTGTGAAATGTGGCCTTTGGGAGGTAACTAGGGTTAGAGGAGGTCGTAAGAGTAGGGCCCTCGTGTGGAATTAGCAGCCTTACAGGAAGAGAAAGAGACAGAAGGCAGCTCTGCAAGCCAAGGACCTGGATCTCACCCAGAACCAAATAGCTAGCACCTTGATCTTGGGCTTCCCAGCCTCCAGAAGTGTAAGAAATAAATGTTTGTTGTTTAAGCCACCCAGTTGCTATAGCAACTCACCCAGACTAAT
Organism: Helogale parvula; assembly: GCA_004023845.1. Lineage (NCBI taxonomy): Eukaryota > Metazoa > Chordata > Mammalia > Carnivora > Herpestidae > Helogale > Helogale parvula. The sequence continues at coordinate 13,475 of PJEM01002064.1, read as the reverse complement.
AAAGTGCCCAGGTGGTAAAATAACTTGCTTAACCAAAAAGTAACCAAAATCACCAAAAATAATTTAAATGATTTCCCAATGTTACCTTAATAATTCCTAGACAGAAATAGTATCATATAAAGCCATGGTGTATGTTATCTCTCTTCCTTGAGGACCACGTTTAATTCATAAACAAGTTCCATTAACTCTATCACCAGACAGACATCTAATAAATCTAATAACTTTTTTCCATTCCACAAAAGCCACGATCATCTTTTTATTTTTTAACGTTTATTTATTTTGAGGGAGAGAGACACAGAGCATGAGCAGGGGATGGTCAGAGATAGGAGGAGACACAGAATCCGAAGCAGGCTCCAGGTTCTGAGCACAGAGCCCGATGTGGGGCTCGAACCCACGAACTGTGAGATCATGACCTGAGCTGAAGTCAGCAGCTTAGCCAACTGAGCCACCCAGGCGCCCCATCTTTTGCCCAGATAGTGTAGAGCCTCCCAGGATATCTCCCAGCATCCTCTCTTGGCCTCCCACAAGCCATTCTCCTCACAGAAGCCAGATTGATCTTTTAAAAATAAAACACATTCTCCTGTTTAAAAATCCCAATGTCTTCTCATTGCACTTAAAATAAAATCCAAACAAGGACTCTTGGGTGGCTCAGTCAGTTAAACATCTGACTTGGTTTCAGCACAGGTCATGATCTCACAGTCTGTGAGTTCAAGTCCCACATCAGGCTCTGCACTGTCGGCGTGGAACCTGCTTAGGACTCTTTCTCCCTCTCTCTCTGCTCTCAAAGTAAATTTTTAAAAAATTACTCTCTCAAAGTAAATTTTTTTAAAAATCTTTTAAAAGTAAATAAATAAATAAAACCCAAACAATCTCAACCAGTTTACAAAGCCCTACACAATCTGGACCATGATTACCTCTTCAATCTGGTCTCATGTCACTCTCCCCTTCAACTTCACTATTTTCCCAACTTCTCCATCAAGAACATTCTTGGATCTTTACCTGGCTGGCTTCTCCTCAGTTTAAATGTCAGCTTTTCTGAGAGATCTCTGTGACCACACAGCATAAAATAAGCACCCTATCATTCTCTGTTACACCAGTCTGCTTAAATTCTACAGAGTATTTATTGCTGGCTATTTTGCTTACTTTCTCCCTTATTTATTGAATGTAAGCTCCATGAAAGCCAGAATTTACTTGTATTATTCATAGATACATGTCCAGCTCCTAAAGTAGAGCCTGGCACAGTTACTCACATACATTTTTTAAATGAATGAATAAATAAATTAGATAATATGAGAACACTAAAGAGATCTACCTATAAAAATGTATGCCTTTCATCTACCACAGTACCAGAAATTTCTATAATTAGAATCATTTCTATTATATTCTAACTGAAAATGTCTATTAAAATGGAAACAGGTAAGTAAAATAACCTACAAAAGTATAATTACTTATTAGAATTTTCATATAATTAGTTTTTTAACTCTAGATAAAAACATTGCTTTAACACAATGGGTTCTAAGAGATTTTTTAAAAGGACGGAATTTGGAAGTTACTCCCCAGAAAGAGGAAGTAACATAATGGGGAGGCCTTGAGTAGCTAGATAATACCATGGAGGGAAATAAAGTGACATGTTCACCTAAGAAAAACCTTTGTGTAAAGTCTTGCTCTAAGGAAAGTGCATGTACTGAATAATGAAGGTAACCTAGGATCTCCTGATGTTATAACTCATTTTTTCTCTCTAGTGTTAAAGCACTTGCCTTACTATATTCTCAGCAACCATATACCATTTCTGAAATCAGGCAGGTTGTATCATCCCTCCAAATCCACCAAAAAAGGGAAATTAGGACTCTTGGACACCTGGTTACCCGCTGGTGGATCTGAGATTAAGCCACAGCCCTAATGACCAATCCATTTTTCTACACTGCCTGTTTTAGAGACCTAGGTCAAAATATTCTCACTAAAAATTCTATGAACTGATAAGATTATCATATTCCATAAGTAACATGAGAGGCATGAATGGTGATATTTGGAGGAAAGCAACTTGTAGGGATAAAACAATTTTAGAAATATCAATAACCCCATAATTAACCTCTTACCCTGTTCCATATGCCTCTAAAATGTTACTTACATATTTACATCATCTAATTTCACTTTGCTTTGTTATTCATTCATTAGCCATTCAACAAATATTTATTGAGCATGTGTGAGGTGATAGGCAGTATGCTAAGTGCCTGGGACCCATTAGAGAACAAAACCAATTCCCTTTCTTTATGTTACCTTATCATAAAGATATTGCAAGGTTTACAAGTTCCTTAATAGCCAAATGCATTTTTTTGTACGAAAACATAGTCTCTACCCTTAGGATATCCCCTGTCCCCACTCCATGGCCCAATGAATATTTGCTGAAGTTTATGGAATTGGATGGAATGGGACAGATCATAATGAAATACAAAGTGTTCTGACCCCACATCCTCTACCCAGGCCATGTTTGTCTTATGCTGTTCAGGGTTTAAGCAGAGGCTTGGAAGAATGGCAAATGTAGCAAACAACTGAAAGTATGTCGATGTTTCTCAAAGTAAGATCTTTAGACCATAAGCATGAGAATCATCCAGAATGTTATAATTCTAGAACCGCGATGCAGACCTAGGAAGGAATCTCCCCAGAATGTCTGCAGGCATCCTGGCGATGGTTCAGCACATTCAAGTTTGAAAACCTCTGCTTTACGCCTCAAGTTAGAGCCAGAGACAATAAAACAACGTACACTACTTGCTCTGAGAGTGCCAGATCACTTATAAGCTATTTATTTTAGTATCTCTTCAGTTGACTCAAGTTCAACCGCTAGTACTTGGTAGACAAATGACAAAAATGCAGCCACTTTAGATAAGGTCCTGAAGTTGAGATGTTATCTGGGGCTTATCAAGCATCTGATTGAGCCATTGGCCTTTGTGGAAGGTCTGCAAAGGGCAGACAGCATTTCTGCAAAACGATCTCGTGATGACTGACTTTGGTTCTTTTATTTTATCTGAATCATTAACTCAAATAAAGGCAGCTGCTTGGTCTAAATAGCCAATATTCCATTTTCTGCTTGACTTTAATGCTGGAGAGTTGGCTAACTGGTGCCAAGTAAATACATTATCATTTTTAATAATATAATTCCAATCATCATCAATTTAATTGTGAAATAAGAACGACTTGTTTTGACAGGAGCATTTGCTTTTTCAAGTGAAGGTAATGTGTTATCTTGATAATTCTCTCAATATCCTTGCACTGTTTTTTTAATGTAATGTTATCACCCTTTCAAACTATTTGTAATCTCATCAAGGCATCTGTCTAATGAAATATTTTAAATTACTTTCCCAGATAATGTCAGAACATAGTGACATCAAAATGGCCCTATCATGTAGTCCCACTGGATTTTTTATTGAAATCTTTCATTGGTATATTGAAAAATAAAAAGGAAGGTTGCTTCTACAGATTAAAATATAAATCTCATGAGACTCTATTAAGAACAAGTTCTTCCTGTGCTTTAAACATTTTTTAAAAGACCTTCTGTTGTGTACATCTTTATTATGGTCATTTATTCAAAGCTGGGTATTTTAAAACTCCAAATGTATTGTCCTTACCAATGAAGAAACAATGACTCACAGCCACTGAAAACTCTTTTTTTTTAGTACCCAAATACTAGTGTTTGTTTTTACCATTAGACATAGATTCAAATTAACCTGTTTTATTTTATAGATTGATCTGCTTAATACACTACTTCATTTTATCACTTCTTGTGTTTTAAGAGATATATAAACCCAGCCCACCTTCCAAATGAAATCATTTTAGAAGAAAGTGTGGTGCTGGCTCCATAACTTGCATACTCACAGCTCCTACCCAGTCCCTCTATAGGCTCACTGTCCTGTCCTACTAAGGCTTCACTCTCAGCCTTCTTCCCAACGAGGTTTCCAATATGTCAGGAGTGTCCAGCACACATAATGAAGCACAATACAAGGAAAGGAGCAAATGGCCATGAGAGAAATCTAAACGAGGCAAAAGAGCAACAAAGAATTACACTTTACTAAGATTCAATCAGTTCGGTCAGAAGATGGAAAAAAGGCTGTCCCTCTCCTCCGACCCCCATATTTATGAACAGGTACCATCAGGACACTTTTGTAAAGGTTGTGAAGGGACTCTAAAACTTGAAAAGCTGAAAGCAGCACAGGCCTAGGTCAGATGAGTTAAGTGGTGTGTTTTGGTTGGTTGTTTGTTTTTGGTTTTGCTTGGATAATCTGGTTGGAGGGAAGGGGAGAGCTGGCAGATTTAGCAAATAAAAGTTCAAGATACCAGCTTAATTTGAATTTCAGATTTTAAAAAAATGAAAATTTTTTTCATGTAAGTATGTTCCTTGCAGTTTTAGGGCCATACTCATGCTAAAATAGTACTCATTGTTTATCCAGAGTTCTAGCTTAACTGAGCATCCTGCATTATTTCTACAAAAAGACCCCCTCCAGCTCGTAGAGATCTCAAGCCTCCAAAAGCTCTCTGGAAGAAAAGACAGAAGAGAATGGAGCCTGTGTGAGCCTTGGAGAGAAAGAACTACAGAGAAGGGCCCAAAAAAGAGGTAGCAAAATGAAGGGACAGAGAAAAGAAACAAGATAAAACACCTTCCAGAAGTCTATCGCATCTCATCAAAACAAAAGGAAGATGAAACCTGGCATTTTATCACTCAGCAAGTAGATCCATTGGTTTGGGAGAGAAATGACTGGCCAGGAGGCATTAAAATACTTCAGAGTAAAGAGGCCCAATCTAAATCTGCTGCCTACTAAGGGCAGAATTGCCCCAGAATTTGTAGTTTCTCTAAATACTCTCAATTTGGAACATATTTTATACTAACAAATTCATTCTAAGAAAAATATAATTAAGTTTGACTGCTTCTCTGAAGCTTGCCAAGGTTCTGGCCAAGCAGTCAGGTGAAATGTCTCTGATGAACAAGCTTCATGCAAGGTTTCTATCTTAAACAGCTACCTTCCCACGCCCACCCCACCCCAGTTTTACTGATCTAGTACCAGGAAAAATCTGCCATAGAGAAATGTACTATTTTACTTATTTTTTTGATGTTTATTCATTTTTGAGAGAGAGAGAAACAGAGTGCAAGTGGGAAAGGAGCAGAGAGAGAGGGAGACACAGAATCTGAAGCAGGCTCCAGGCTCTAAGCTGTCAGCACAGAGACCTACTCAGGGCTTGAACCCACCAACCATGATCTCAGAGAGGTCATGACCTGAGCCAAAGTTGGATGCTTAACCAACTGAGACATCTAGGTGGCTTATTTTATTTTTTTAATTTGCAGAATTAAGGCTTTGTTTTTTTAAGTAGGCTTCATGCCCACCGCAGAGCCCAGTGAGGGGCTTGAACTTACAACCCAGAGATGAAGACCTGAGTGGAGATGAAGAGTAGGACACTTAACCGACTGAGCCGCCCAGGTGCCCTAAAGATATAGTGTTTTATTTTTTAAAACCATAAATATTTATCTGAACATATGAGATTCAGGTGCAATCACTTTGAATTTTATTCGAGTTTTCCTTCCTCTAGAAATATCAAGGTTTTTTGTTTGTTTCAATAATCTGTGCAAGAAAGAGTTAAATTCTCCCAATTCAGAACTTAATAGTCTATACATTTAGACAAACGATATTATGATATTCTAAGCCTTTTTATATAACTTTCTCTAAGGGAATATTTATCACCTTTGGTAACTGACAAGTTATAAAAAAACCTTTTTAGCAAAAGTATTTTGCTGTCATTTATCATGTAATGATCCTAATAAAGATCACTTTCTATTGATCATTCTTCTTTTATCTTACCATAGACACGTTGCCATAAACATTGCCTGGCCTTCCAGGAGTTCAAAATCAAGGGAATGTTAAATGATATTAGATTACTTTCATTTTTATACAAATAAGGAAACCTATGAGAGACAGGACATTTGAGATCAATTAGAAGCCAGTCAATAAATGGAACTGGAAAAATTAGTTATCCTTCAGGAAAAAATATTGAATCCCTACTTCATACCACAAACAAAAATCTAGCACAGCTAGACTAAAGATTTAAATATAAAGAGATGGAATTTACAGATTTTTAGGAAAAAATCTAGCAGGTGATCTTTGTGTCTTCGGGAAAGGGAAAGGTTATCAAACAAAACATTCAAAGTACCCACCTTTTTTTCTTAAGATAAGTTTGAAAACATTCAGATTTAAAAATGAAAACATTTTTTTAAAAGTTTGTTCATGAAAATACAACTTTTTAGGAAAGTAAAAGAAACAACCCACAAAACAGGAGACAATTTTACAACACATATAATGAGAAAAAATTAATTTACAGAATATACAAAGATTTCTATAATCAGTAAGAAGATGATATGAACAGGCATTTCACAGAAGAATAAACAAAAATGGCCAATTAAAAACATGAAAAGGTTCTCAAAAATTCCGTTATTGTAAAATTAATATTATGCTTACTATATTGCCAAAAACTTTAAAAATATGATAGTATAAAGAGCTGACAAGCTTTGGGCAAGAGGAATTCATAAATAACAGGTATAAGTAAAATTGGTACCATCAGTGGAAAAATATTTTAGCATTTTCCTACAAATCTGATCATATAAATTCACCATAGTTCAATCATTCCATTCCTATTGTGTGTATTTCTATAAATACAGATATAGATCTGCAGATGTAGATATACAATATAGAAGAGAAAAATGTCCTTTTCTTCTACCTTTCTATTTTCTCACCTGCAACAAAAGACAGATTAACAAGAGAAAATCATGCAAATTTATTTAGTGTAAATTTCACGTGACACAGAAACCTTCATTAAGAAACAAAGACCTGGATGGTTTGCCCAAGCTAAGATGAAACCACATCATGAATCAATAAGCATTTTGCATTTTCTTTCATTATCTACTCAAAGTCATGCCTACTGCACCTCTAAACATTTCATTAAATCCAATTATACAGCAAACACTCCCAAAATAAATTTAGATTGTATTGCAGTTTCACTTAACAGTATATAAAATGCTGTGTTGTGACAGGTATCAAACCATGCAGTATTTAATACATACTAGCAGAATATTTACTATTGAAGCTTGAAAAGATGTGAGTTCTTTGTGTGCAACCTTTCATTTATGCATGTGAGAGGGTTTCTTTTTTTTAAATATTTTTACATTGTAGGACTTGTTTTGCTTGTTGCTGGTGTTTGCTTATTTAATACATTCCGTCAGGGACAGAAATTACATGCTGTTTTTTTCCCCCTAGGAAGTGTGTCTTGGGTTTTTCCCTTATTATTTTCTTTACTTTTTTTTTCTCTTCTTTTTTTGGTGTTGGTGGTGGTTATGTTTAAATGAAGTTGCTTTTACAGCACCAAAGACTTAATCATCCATTTCCTATATAAAAGGTAGCTACTTTTTTGCATGGACCTCAAGTATATTATAGTATAGAGGTAGAATTTAAGGAAAGGTATTAAGCAGGCTGTGTTGTAGCTTATGAGCAAGTAATAAATTGTATCAATTATCTTGAATGTATCATAGATAAGCTGCTATATAACGATTGCCACTTCAGATAGCTGTGAAATTAGGTGATTAACTAGTTGTTACTTAACCTTCTAATTTCTGTATAAGTCTAATTACATGAAACAGAAGTTGGTGTTTTGATTTTTTACTTTGCTTTTCTGTTTGGAGTGTCATTGTAACTACTGTAATGTAAATGATGGAAAATAATTGCGTATGTTAAAAAAATAAATTGTTATATTCAAAAAAAATAATAAAAAAGGAGGATAGAATGTTAGTTAATAAATTCACTTGAAATAAAATATATTATTTCTAAAAAAAATAAAATGTAGAACCACAAAAGAAAAAGAAAAAGAAAAAGAAACAAAGACCTAAAGAAGTGGTTAAATCTAAGTGTTTTGTGCTGGGTTTGATGAAGAGTGGAGTCGTGGAAACATGTGAAAGAGCAAAAGAGAGAGTAGAAACTAAGTTTAGAAGCTGGGGAAAGAATAGCGAGGCTGGTTCATCCAGATTCCTCTAGGTACCTTGGAGATAAGGATATTCCTTCTTGCCCGGTGTAGGAAGAGCACCTCTCAGGTGAGGCATGAGGGTTTTATGACCTGCTTCAGGGGGAGGGCTTTGCTGGACATGCCCTTCTCAAATTTTCTCAGCTTCAAATATGTAGTATGCCACGGTGCCATATTTAGGGGCAGTATGTCTTGAACCCCATCAAAACACAGATGCTCTGGCACATGTTCAGCAGGAATTCAAAATTGGTAATAACAGCAATGTTTGTGCAGCAAAGAAATTGATGTTTAAAAACCAAAGGGTCCATCAAAAAGAATAAATCAGAGAATACTCACAAAATGAAACATTATTTAGCAGTGAAAATAAATAAATATAGACAACACACTCACCTATCTACCAATATGCTCTACATACAATAATGGATGAATTTCAGAGGTATAATGTTAACTGTTTTAAAAACAAATCACAAAACACTATATATAGTATATCATTAAATACAGTAAAAAGTAAGCAAGACTAAAAATTTATTATTTACATTTATATATGGTAATATTTTTATGAAAGCAATTTAATGCTAAATATTGCTGTGAAATACAGCAAAGAAATAGCATAAGAAGTACAAGTAGCTCCAATGTTACTGCTAATTTACTGGTTATTAGTGGGGAGGTGAGTTCACAAGGGTTAGTTGCATTATTATGTTTCATAACTTAAATGTAAGTTATGTATTCTTTTGTATGAGTCAAATATTACTTATAAATGTTTACTAAAGAATTAGAGCATTAGATTTTAGCTGGATTTCCTAAGGCAAGTCTCAAGCAAAAGTCATCAAAAGCAAAGTTAACAGGGGGGAAAAAAAAGAAAAGAAAAGAACAGGAAGAAAGAAATCAGACTATAAGACATTTAATTGTGTAGACTTGGAAACATTCAATTTTTTAAAGCATATTGGTCTCTTTTTCACCATCTAAATCCAATTTTCTTAGGTAGCTATAATCAAAATCCAGACCAAGGGACTACCAAATCCTGGCTACATTCTGTTTCCAGGTGTGTTAGGTGTCACTCTTAAAAGTAACTCATCCCTTGAGAAACTGAAAACATTTATATGACTCTTTGCAGTGCTCTAGTATATTATTCTATTGCTAAACATCTTACAACAATAAACAGGTGGTTACAACAGGATGTGCTAACCACCATAATAAGAAAGTTCAGGCACTGTCGGGAGCATACAGCTATGGCACAAGACTTTCCAGAGAAGATGACATCTGACTTGAAGTTCAAAGGATGTATAGGGTTATCATATGAGTAAATGGATGACAGCCTACCCAAGAAATGTAATCCTTCATTCCTAAGAAACTACTGGGTATACGTTATGATCTTCAGGGGTAATTCCTGATGTGCCAGATTTTTGCCTTCCATGGCAACTTTGGAATCTAATTCCCACATTAAATTCAATCCTGTTATACTGACACACTGCTCTGAAGCTATTTTAATTCCACACTAGGGTATTCAGCTTCTAGCAGTTTCTTTTCTAAATTCACTCCAAAGCACCTTATCAGTTTTTTAAATCATGGAAATACAGTTTTGGAGGAGACATGAAAGATCATCTAATCCATTTCTCTTATCTTATATATATGATTCCAATAAATCCAGAGTCTCATGTGAATCGGTTTCAGAACAGTGGCATATTTAAAAGTTCAGTTAATAATCAAAAGTAAAAAACTTTTTGAATTCCATTTTCATTTACTTTTCTCATAAACCATTGTAACTAATTCATTGAGTATGAGCTGGATTCATTCAAAGATAAAAGCAACTATATTCTTCTTCCTGCTCCCCAGTAAACTGGCTTTCATGGACTTATTCTTTCCCCCTTCTAGATGGAATCCCAGACAGGTCCCATGGTTTTTCAGCCTATTACATTTTAAATAAGTGGAAGCTTCATTTTGGCATTTTAAAAAACATGGACTGGTATAAAATCAAGTAAGTCTATCCAGGTCAGTGTAAAAATCAAAGCTCAGTTTAGAACTTCTCTGCTTCGGCAAATCACATCTAACCCCAAGTGGGAACCCCGAGTAGAGAAGGAAGGGATATGGTAAGCCTGCCCTGCTTCCTCTCCCACATGCGGCTTCCTCCAGGGTCAAAGCACAGCAAGGAGAAAGAGGTTAAGAGCACAGAACATGTCTCACACAACTGCCTTAGGCAGGATCTGGGATTGGTGTCCATGTATGTGGCAGATGTCCAAAGTTAATCCTTTTTCTCAGGATGGAAATGAGGAGACTTTTGCAGGTCCCTCAGAGACCCCCTCAGTAAGGACCGAAGAGAGCAAGCCAACACTACCAGTGGCACATGGAGGGCCTCTCCTCCAGCTGACTCCCTGCTGCTACCCATTACATTCCCAGTGTTCACCTTCTCTTCTTTGGCTCTCACTGTCCAATAGTCTTCTTGGGCAGGTTAGTTTTTAAGAAGTCTCTGATTATCACCATCCATAGGCTCCATATTTGTCTGCAAGAAATCTCACCTTTGCCTCACTACTGGTGGAAGTGCAGCTTGCTTCTATTACAACCCTCATTCCTCTAGGATCAGGAAGGGCAGGGTCAGCTCTCTTCAGGCATGACTCAAGTATCAACCCTCAAGTCCCTCACATCCTAAAGGACATAGACAAACTTTCCACTCGATTTAAAGTAAAAAGGAAGCATCCCCCTACCCATGACCTTTGCTGGGGGCATGGCTGGTGAAGGAGAATAATCCAACACAGTGATAACTTTCTCCAATAAATCCTCTCTCATCCTTTCCAGCCTCACCCTCTGTGATATATAGACATGTGATGGAAGATTGCTAAGAAAATCCATTTTTGACCACCCCCTTTGCAAGTGCCACCTAGGTTACCAAGCACCTCACTTTAGAATGTGAGAGTCCCCCAAAATGCTCTCAGCCTTCTGACCTCTCCTAAAACTTCAAGGCAAAAAGACATGGCATTGATATCTTGTTCCACATGAACACACAAACCACAGCCTCGTGTATTCAAATTCTTATTCTCTCATCCCCTTTCTGATGACACAGCTGCCTCAGTCAGTACCATTTTCTTCTCCAAAATAGCCCCCTCCAAATAAGTCTTTACCCATCAGAAAACAACCTGGCTTGCTTTGTCTTCCTTTGCCGTGCTCTTAGCCTTTTTCCAAATAGTTTTAAAAATCATTTGTAGAAGGAATAGATGAGATAAAATGAGCTTCTGTCCAATTACAGGATTCAGGTTTCCCAGATTATGACAGTATGAAGTTAGGGAACAGTCTCAGGGTAATGAATTGTCCCTTTACACATCTAAGGAAAGCATACCTAGAAAGGCAGAATGACTTGTTCAAGTTCACATAACTAATTAGGGAGAGAGGAGTCTATGTAACCTTCCTCCAACCAGAACTTTTCTAATCAATAGGATAAATTATGCTACATTTTGTCAAGAATATAGAGGAAAAAATTTAAAGAATTTAAAAAGTTTTAAAGACATTAATCTATTGCTGGTTTGGAAGCAATTTTTTTTTAATGGAAATTCTTGTTTCTTTTTTTTTTTTTTTTCCAATTCTGGTTTCTTGAATGAGATGTTTACAAGTGAGTTACCTTATTAATTCTGAATCATTCAGGTTGTTTGTACATATCAATCTTTGTGGATAGGTGGGAAAAAAATCTTTGTGGATAAAGGTAAGAAGCAAAAAGAAAGAAATTAAGGCACCATTTCTCAATGAGCATAGTCTCTTAAAACTGAATTCCTGTGTCTTTTGATGGAAACATATCTGCCACAAGAATTAGATGCCCCAGTCAGAGAAGGGGAATTTGCATAAAGGGTTCCTTCCTTTGTGGGAAAGAAAAATTACTGCCCACTCTGTGTCTAGCCCTGCATTAGGATGAGAGATATAAAGATGAAAAAAAATACATCCTGCCTTCCAAAAACTGACATTTTTATTTTTAAAAAATCAACATATCACAAGTATAAAAGTGAAAGTGCCAAGATAAAATGATATGGGTTCCGAAGGCGGTTCTCAGTAAATATATTCTGAATGAGTGAATGACCACTCTCTGGAGGAGATGGCATTTGAAATGGCATTTGAAAATGGGTAGAATGTGAACATGCAGACACTGGAAAAGGACTTTAAATCAAAGAGACCAGCATATATATAGGGTCGTGGGAAAGCGCAGAGAATAAGAATTACAGCTACTATCTGAGCCTGGTACCGCATTAGCACTTTATGAATATTATCTAATCCCACACTCATAATAATGTTGTTATCCTGATTTTACATAAAATAATAAAAATTAACGTTTACCAAGTGCTGACTGTATGCCAGGCAGTGTTTTTAGGACTTGTGTGTATATAGAGTCCCATTTTATCTTCTTAACAACCCTTAATATAAGTAATATGGCTCTCCCCATTTTCTAGTAAAGGTGATATGGATCAGAGAAATGGAGTATCTTGCCCAAAGTCATGTAGCAAAGTAATGATGAAGCCTAGTTTCAACCCCAGATAAGTTCAATTCCAGAGCCTTTGCTCTAAATTTCTGTTATACTCCTTCTCGAGAAAATAATAAGTCCAGATGGGTCTGAACAAAGGATATGACAGAAAGAGCAGTCAAATATAAAGTAGAAAAAGCAAAACAGGACTTAAATGTTTGGCTATGTTTTCATTTTATTCTGTGGACAAAAAAAAATTGTTGAAACCTATGGTTTTCAAAAAATCACTCAAGCCAAGAATGTTTATTGCTTTTTATTCCAGATGTTAAAGAGCTCAGAACTGTACTTTCTCACACATACTTTTGCCAGGTGCAGGAAAGGTAGACTCTGAAGAATAACCTCCCACAAACTCCACATAGTCATGAGGGAGGAGGAGTGTGGTCAGTGAGCAGCCCCTTCAAAGATGTAGGGAAAAGGATCAAAAGTCCGTCAGCCAAATCCCAGACACAAATGTGTCTCGTTTGGTCCACACCTTATTTTATTTTATATTTTTAAATAGTTTATTGTCACATTGGTTTCCATACAACACCCAGTGCTCTTCCCCACAAGTGCCCTCCTCCATCACCACCACCTCTTTCCCCCCCCCCTTCCCCTTCAACTCTCAGTTCATTTTCAGCATTCAGTAGTCTCTCAGGTTTTGCATCCCTCTCTCTCCCCAACTCTCTTTCCCTCTTCCCCTCCCCCTGGTCCTCCATCAGATTTCTCCCGTTCTCCTGTTAGACCTATGAGTGCAAACATATGGTATCTGTCCTTCTCTGCCTGACTTATTTCGCTTAGCATGACACCCTCGAGGTCCATCCACTTTCCTCCAAATGGCCAGATTTCATTCGTTCTCATTGCCATGTAGTACTCCATTGTGTATATATACCACATCTTCTTGATCCGCTCATCAGGTGATGGACATTTAGGCTCTTTCCATGATTTGGCTATT
>PJEM01002063.1:125385-256807 GCA_004023845.1 Helogale parvula | reverse complement strand
CAGCATCCCTTCCTCCTGAGGACCCCGTGTCTCCCCTGCAGGTTTTCCCATCACTCCCCCTCTTCCTCTGCCCGCTCCCAACACCAGGGCACGCCACCCCAAACCCGGGCTGGGGACCACAGTCCCTGCCAGGCAGCGCCACTGACGCATCAGGATGCATGGTTCTCTTTGGTGGGACAGCCAGTTCACTGTGGGGGGCAGAGCAGGCCACCCCTTCCCCCCTGTATCTCCACCTGCCATGCCAACGGCCACCCTTGCCTCAAGCCAGAGCCACCAGAAGGCCTCCAGACATAGCCAGCTGCCTGGGGGGCAAACTCACACCCAGCTGCAGTGAGGAGGTGAATTTGTGACTCTGGCCAGGGGGTGAGGATTCCCTTCTATGGAGAAGGCGGGCCTGTGGGATGCAAGCCTAGGTCCACCTTTCTCATCCCTGGGGAAATTATGCTTGAGAATTTTAAAACAATATATTTCTATGTGTTTATTAATTTTTGAGAGAGACAGAGACAGTGCAGGTGGGAAGTGCAGCACAGAGAGGGAGACACAGAATCAGAAGCCAGCTCCAGGCTCCAACCGTCAGCACAGGGCCCAACGCGGGGCCTGAACTCACAAGCCACGAGATCGGAACTGGAGCCGAAGTCGGATGTTCAACCAGTGGAGTCACCCAGGCGCCCCAGAACACAACTGAGAATACGCCAGCAGGAATAAGACGGACAGGCGTCCTGGCATCCGTATGAGCCCCACGTCTCCTATTTCAGCGGACTACTCCTAGGACTCCCCAGGTGGGTGACCCCACTTGGTCCCTTTTTCCAGAGGCGCTGCTGGTCCATGCAATCCAACCAGCCCTGGCTCTCTGCGGTTCTCTGCCACAACCACCCCCCACACACGAGCTCACGGGGCTCTTCCGTGCGAGGCACCCGTCGTATTAATTCAAAGTCTCTGTAACCGAGTGCTCACTTGGGAGGTTCCCAATGAGGTCCCGGAAGGGGGCGGCAACTAAGAAACAGAGGTTCGCAATAAAGTCTGAAGGAAACATTTACAGATCAAGTGTCACTGAATATTCTGAACCATGTTCTCAGTCGTCACCTAGGAGAGGGGAATTTCTAAAAGGGTGGGAAAGTGGGGATTGGAACTGTCCCTGCGGAAGAGAGGCCCACGGATGATCTGGAGGGGAGAGCCAGACAGAAAGGAGGGGTTCGGTGCCCCACAGCGTGCCAGTGAGCTGCTGTGCTGCCCAGCCCCGGCTGTGCCCTTCACGGCCTGGCATGCGGATCTGCGGAGGGGCCCTGCAACCCCGCCTCCTTGCCACAAGCAGCATGTAAGCACTGGCAGTGGAGGGTGCAGGAGGGACGCCGAAGGAGGACACGGTCACCCTTTCCAACTGTAGCCCACCTTCCTCTACGCCTGCTCCCTGGACTCCGCAGTCACATGGAAAAGGCACCGTGAGGGTGTGGCCGTCACATGAGAGCAGCAGTCACGTGGGTGGGGCATCACGTGACATAGAAGTTTCATAGGTGTGACAAGAATGTGACCAAGGCGTCATGCAGGTTCGGCCATTACGTGGGTATGCCTGTCACGTGGGCACAAAGTCAGTGAGCACCCTGTCACACAGACGCTGCAGGAAAAGGGCGTAGCAGTCAAGTAGGCACACGTTAGATGAGCACTGCAGACACGTGGGCATGGCACCACAATGACACAGCAGTAGACATGGGTGTGGTGGTCACACACTGGTGGCTGCTATGGAGGATGGCAATCATGTAGGTGTGGCAGTCAATGCGTGCGACCATCACGCAGGCAGTCAATATACACGGCAGCCACAAAGGTGCAACAGTCCATGGACGTGGCAATCAATGGGCGTGAAAGTTATGGTGATGAGGCGGTAATGGTGGCTCGGCAGTCACGTGGACACAGCAGGTAATGGGCTTGGCAGTCACACAGGCGCGACACTGAACGGGCGTGGCAGTAACGGGAAACAGCAGTTAAGCGAGCGTGGCGTCACATGGATGCAGCAGTCACCAGGGCGCAGCCAGTATTCCGACCTGCCAGACACGTAGGCACGGCAGTTATTGGCTGCGGCAGTCACAGGGCCCAGCAGTCATGTGGGCATGGCGTCACATGGGCTCCGCAGTTCACGGGCATCACAGTCACGTGGGCACACTCACATGGCTTCTGTGTCACATGGATGTGGCAGTCACATGAGCGCAGCAGTCTCAGCACGGCAGTCGCCGGGTGTGGCGGTCACGTGGACGTGGCATCATATGGATGCAGGAGCAAATGGGCACAATCACATAGGCATGACCGTCATGAGGGCGCACCAGTCACATGGGCTCGCCATCACGTGGCCACGACAGGGAATGGGCAGGGCAGTCAGGTGGGCACAGTGTCACGTGGGCAGTAAGTCACATGGGCTTGTCAATTCATGGGCATGGCAGTCACGTGGGTGTGGTAGTCACAGGGGAACGACCTTCATGGCACCGATGAGGTGGGTATGTGGGCACAGCAGTCACATGAACAAGGCAGTCACATGGGCATGCCAGGCATATGGGCAGTGAATCCGACACTTAATAAGCGTGGCAATCGTGGGCACAACCATAAGGGGGCACGGCAATCACATGGGCGGGGCCATCACATGAGCAAGGCAGTTATGGGTGTTGCAGTCACGCTGACGCGAAAGTTAATGGGCAAGAGTCACGTGGGTATGACAATCGCTCTGGAGATACAAGGACACGGAACAGGCACCGCAGTCATGTCAGCGTCATAGTGTCAAGGGTGCAACAGTTAATGAGCATGTCAGTCAAAAGGCATGTCAATCATATGGCATGCAGGACATCACGAAGACACGGAAGTTCATGGACGTGACAGTCACATGAGCGCATCAGGCAGTTGAAAGTTAATTGGTGTCGCAGTCACGTGGACACAGCATCATGTGGACACAGCAGTGAATGGGCACAATCATGTGGGCATGACAGTCACATGGGCTCGCCATCACACGGCCACGACAGTGACCGGGCAGGGCTGTCAGGCGGATGCAGTGTCCTGTGGGCAGTGAGTCACACGGACTTGTCAGTTAATGGGCATGGCAGTCACGTGGGCACGGTGTCATGCGGGTGTGCCAGTCACATGAACGTGTCAGTTAATGGACATGGCAGTCACGTGGGTGTAGTGTCACGTGGGCGTGGTAATCACATGGGCACGACCATCATGGCCCCAGTGAGGTGGGCACGTGGGCACGGCAGTCACGTGGGCATGCCAGTCACATGAGCAGGGTGTCATGTGAATCCGACACCTTATGAGCATGGCAATCACAGGCGCAACCATAAGTGGGCGCGGCAGTTACGTGGATGGGGCAGTCACATGAGCAAGGCAGTTATGGAAGTCGCACTCACGTCGACACGGAAGTTAATGGGCATGAGAGTCACGTGGGTGTGACAATCATGCTGGCAGGACAGTTAGTGAATGTGGCATTCAAGAGGCGTGAGAAGTTCGTGGGCGCGGCCGTCACGTGCCCACCTGAATGTTGTGACCAATAATTGTCGTCCCTGAGTGAGGCTGCATAAGAAACTGCCACACCAATTAACTGTCGCACCTGCAGACGCTGCACCACGTGACTCGTGCCGACTGCCACGCCCATTAAGCGCCCACGGGACTGCACTCCCCTTGACTGAAGAGCCCGCATGACTGTCATGCCTGCCTGACTGCCCCTATTCTGTCATGCACGTGAGACGCTACACCTACGTGACTGCCACCCACATTAACTGATGAGCCCCCAGCTATACCCACGTGATTCAGCCACGTCCCTTGCCTGCGGAGCCCATCATGGTGACACCCACATGACTGCTCCATCCGCATGATGACCACCCTCGGGTCTGCCCCGCCCCTATGCTCTGCATAGCTGCTGCCCTGCATTTAGAGTCCTCTTTACCAGTGACAGTTATGAGCGCATTATGACGTGTCAATTTGAGCAACTATCTGGTAGTAGATCACTTTTTTTTTTTCCGTAGTGGGGGCCAGCACACCTCGCTATAAAGAGCCATGCAGTGAACATTCCAGGCTTTGTGGGCCCGCAGTCTACAGCAAGCACTTAACTGTGCGCAACCAAGACGAAGAATGCTGTGTTGTGTCCGTCCCGTTTGCTGAGTCCTGCTCTGTGTTAAACATTTCCTGACCAAGTTACTGAATGTCTTGTCTCCTAACCAGACCTTGACAGACGTAAAGTCCCTGTGACAAGTGCAGTAACAGACACGCAGGGGGCCCAAGCAGCAAAGCTATATATTATGGTCAAGGTAGGGAGCAAGGAGAGGAGTATCAGCAAAGGATTAAAAAAGGTGAGGGGCTGGCTGGCTGAGTGACTCCGGCCCTCAGGATTGGGAGCTTGAGCCCCGCAGTGGGTGTAGAGACTACTTAAAACATAAAATCATCAGGGGCGCCCGGCTGGCTCAGTTAATTAAGTGTCTCACTCTTGATTTTGGCTCCGGTTATAATGTTGTGGTTTGTGAATTCAAGCCCCACATTGGGCTCTGCCTTGACAGCACAGAGCCTGCTTCGGGATTCTCTCTTTCCCTCTGCCCTTCTCCCCTTCTCCTGCTCTTTCTCTCTCTCAAAATAAATAATAATAAGGGGCGCCTGGGTGGCTCAGTCGGTTAAGCAGCCAGCTTCGGCTCAGGTCATGATCTCACGGTTTGTGGGTTCAAGCTCCGCGTCGGGCTCTGTCCTGACAGCGAGCTCAGAGCCTGGAGCCTGCTTCAGATTCTTTGTCTCCCTCTCTCTCTCTCTGGCCCTCCTTGCTCGCACTGTCGCTCTCTGTCTCTCAAAAATAAATTTAAAAACATTAAAAATTAAAAAAAAAAGACTTGACTCCTCCATTACTTAACTACTCAACTTAATGTCACTCATTTTTGACTGCTTTGCCACCTAAAAAATTACAAAATATTTTCTAAACTCTATTACACAGCATAGTCATGAATTATTTCACTTATAATTTGTGGGTGTACAAAGTGGGAGGACCTGGCTAGGCTTCAGTGACAGAAGATTCCCTTCTTGATTTTTTTTTAATGTCTATTTATTTTGAGAGAGAGAGAGAGAAAGAGAGAGAGAGAGAGAGAGAACCTGAGTGGGGGAAGGGCAGAAAGAGGAGAGAGAGAACCCTAAGCAGGCTCTGTATCAGCCCAGAACCCGATGCGGGGCTTGATCCCACAAACCCTGAGATCATGACCTGAGCTGAAATCAAGAGTTAGACGCTCAACTGACTGAGCCCCCCAGGCGCCCCTACTCCATTCTTGATTTTACAGGAGGAAACACGGCTGGGGTGGTAAGGGAGAATGCTCCAAGCTATTTAGATAGGTACAATAGTTCTTACGTCCTTTTATAAGGCTGAAAAGGAAAATAAATCCTGAAGCTCAGTTATCCTAGATGTTACTGTTTGAACCTAACTGAAAGTTTCCTTTCTCCCTTGTTTAGCTATTAGAACTGATTACAGAAAACTTCTGAAGTAGACAAAGTCGCAGTAAACAAATGGGAGTACTTTACAAAAATTTAGCCCAAGTGGATTATCATATATTATTTGTCTTTCTCTGAGTGACTTATTTCGCTTAGCATTATATGCTCTAGATCCATCCACGTTTTTGCAAATGGCAAGATTTCACTCTTTTTATGGCTGAGTTATATTCCACTGTGTGTGTGTGTGTGTGTGTGTGTGTGTATACATATCTCAATCTCATTTCTTCTTTCTCTATTCACCTATTGGTGGACACTTGCATCAATATCTTGGCTGTTATAAACAGTGCTGCAATAAACATAGGAGTGCATACATCTCTTTGAGTTAGTGTTTTCATATTTTGGGGGTAAATACCCAGTAGTGGCATTACTGGATCCTATGATAATTCTATTTTCACTTTCTGGAGGAACCCCCATGCTGTCTTCCACAGCGGCCAAACCAGTTTGCTTTCCCACCAGCAGTGCACAACAGTTTTTTCTCCACATCCTCATCAACACTTGTTTCTTGTCATGTTGTACAATTTTAATAGTGATTATATATAATTCTAATTTCTGCTAAGCTTTTTAATGTCCACTCAGTTATAACATTAAGCAAAACAGGCTTTAAGAATTGTATTTAATTTTTTATTTAAACCACCCCGAAACCATTGCAGATATGAAAACACAGAGGGGAACTTACTGGCCAGTTTCTGCATGAAAGACCAATGCTATAGAGATAAGTAAAAAAGCAAAGCCTCAGGCCTTCTATAGTCCTTTGTACCCCTGTCAATAACACAAACACTTGTCCTCAATTTTGGCAACCCTGGGCCAGAGAAACAGATGAACCCAGGGTGCACCCAAAGGGAAATTCTGAGGTAAGAGAGGGCACGGCCCAGACCTGCCTGCCGCCCCTTGTCTTCACACCACCACCAACAAACCTCTGGGAACTGCTTGATCTGAACCAGAGTAGGAGAGAGAACATGTACCAAATATTAAATAAAGCTTGGAGGAATGAACTCTGAGGGGCAGTCATCTGCTTACAATTCTGAATGTTTTAAAAGTACTTGAAATAAAAGTTATCATTGTAATCTTTTTTGGACATTTTTAATCCTTTTTGGACTAAGACAAGTATTTATATTGATAAAAAATAAACTATATTTTTATGTCTTGAATTGTATATATATATATTTTTTAAGTGTTTAAAATGACAATGTCGGGGCGCCTGGGTGGCTCAATCCACTAAGCATCCGACTTCGGCTCAAGTCATGATCTCCAGGTTCGTGAGTTCAAGTCGCGCATGGGACTCACTGCTGTCAGCACAGAGCCTGCTTCAGATCCTGTTTCCCTCTCTCTCTGCCCCTCTCCTACTAAGTGTGTGTGGTTGAGCACGCACCCTCTCTCTCTTTCTCTCCTTCTTTTTCTCTCTCCCTCTCTCTCTGAAAAATTAACATTTAAAAAAAAGAAAGCAAACAGAATATTTGTTTTAATGGCAATGTCAACTTTTCTTACATACTTCTTCAGTTGTGAGTTGTATTAAAAAGAAAATAAAACCACAGACCCAAAATGGCATCACTTAGGCCAAGTCACCGAACCGGGGCATTAGAGCCCACCTAACTGCACTTGCAACCTCCTACACAAATGAAGACTTAACTGGTCAGGAATTTTCTGGTAAACAATAAGGAGGTAACTCGTCACATGGTCCTCTCCATCTCCCAAAGGAAGATGAGATAATCCACCTCCTAAGACCCGCTGTCCCCAAATGAAAGTGACCTCACCTGAAATAATGTGTTTTTCTATTTATGACTTCCGATTTCCCGGTCTTGCCTTTGAAAACCTTCCCCGTTGTGTAGCCCTTCGGAGCTCCCCGCTACTTGCTACACACGATGCTGTCCAATTCACGAATCATGTAATAAAGCCAATTAGATCTTCACATTTGCTCAGTTGAATTCTGTCCTTTGACAGTTCTGTTTCACAACAGACAACCGCTAATTACTTTTTGTCAATCATCATAGCAAAGTAAACAAAAAAGTGCAAAGAGAGCGCTCCATTGTTTTCTGCAAGTCTGTCTCCTGTCTTTATATTTAAACAGAAAAAGAATGCATTTCTTTTAAGAGAAATAGCACTTTTGTTAATCAAAAATAAGGGATGAAAAACTTATACTAGATCCGGTCAACGAACAGCCAGGCTTTGTTTCTAGCTAATTAAAAAGCAGAAAAGAACCCGGTTTCCGTTCCATTATAATGACGTTCCTTTCAACAACAGCATGAGAAGCCAAGGAATCGTGACAAAATGCAATTACTTAATTCTAATATTTTCTATCATTCCAATGTGTTTGATTCTATTCTACACATTTCTTAAAATATTTGCATTACTCTCAAGGTGCCTGGGTAGTTCAGTTGGTTAAGTGTCAACTCTTGATTTCAGTTCAGGTCATGATTGCACATTTCATGAGTTCGAGTCCCACATCAGGCTCCACACAGACCGCATGGAGCCTCCTTGGAATCCTCTCTCTGCTCCCTCCTGCTTGTGCTCTCTCTCCCTCTTTCTCAAAATAAATAAATAAGACTTTTTAAAAAATACTTGCATTAATCTCAATATTTTTACCTTATTATCAGGACCTTCATATTTCATAAAGCATTGGTTTCTGGCTTAAGTGTGCATTTCACAAAAAAAATGTGCCCATATTGGCTAGAAAAGAAAAAGTGATTCTATTACAATCACTTAGGATGATAACAAAAGAATACACATATATGCTCGTAGGAAAAAATGTCAAAGACTTGGAAATGGGTAAAAGATTACGGAGCGCCCTTACAGTGGCGCGCAGGGTATTTTCCAGCCAACCCTGCCACGATTATCTAATTCTACAGGGGTGCACACCTTTGACTGACTATGGTTCCACTGAGTAGGCTATTTTACAACTTTGTAAGGTTAGAAGTTAAGTTGTAGAAAACTGTCAGTAATACAAATAATTGCTATTGATTGAAATGCAAATTAATTTTGTTGGATAGAAATATACTTTAATTTCTGCCCTGTTGAAAGGATGACCTCAAATATTACACTTTATTGCATATAGGATAGCACTGTCTCATATATATTTATATATATAAATGACAGTATTGTCATATATATACATATATAATGCATATATATGACATATATGTCATAATGTGATACATATGACTATAGATATAGATATATCACATGCCACATACGTAATTTTACATTTTCTAGTAGCACGTTAAAAAAGGTAAAAAGTTACGACATGAAATTCACTTTATTCTCTTTTTATTTTTTTTAACATTTATTCATTTTTTGAAAGACACAGAGCACGAGCAGGGGAGGGGCAGAGAGAGAGGGAGACACAGAATCTGAAACAGGGTCCAGGTTCTGAGCCGTCAGCACCAAGCCCAAAGTGGGACTCGAACTCACGAACTGAAAGATCATGACCTGAGCCCAAGTCGGACGCTTAACTGACTGAGTCACCCAGGTGCCCCAAAATCCATTTTAATAATAGATTTTATTTAACTCAATATATCCAAAATGTTGTCATTTCAGCAGGTAATCAACTTTTAAAATATTGAGATATCTTGTATTTCTTTTTTGTATACTAAATCTCCAACATTCATTGGGTGTTTTACATTTACAGCACATCTCAAATCATACTGGCCATAATTCAGTGCTCAATAGTCACATATGATTATTGGCTACCTTACTGGATGGTGTAGCTATATAATCTTAATTTGTATCAGCCTAGATGGTTCAACCACTACATCTTCTCATGCAAGTATTTACTCAGTTTTGGTGTTAATCCTAGAAATTTTTCAGCATCTACTATATGCCTGGGTGCTCAGTATTCACTAGGACAGGTACAAAACTGCACAATGGATAGCCCCTGCCATCAAAGAACAAGGTGAGATAAGACACACAATCCTTATAAATTTAGAAAACAAATCAATTCTTAAGTTTAGTCTTAAATTTATCTGTTGATAAAGGAATAATCAATACAGAAAGGCATAACTAAGGATAGGGGAAGAATGGAGCTAAAGATATTCAAAGTTTAATAAACAGAATGAGGAAGGAAAGGTGTAAATTAGAGCTTAGACAAAACAGGAAGTTGCTGGCCTGATTTTATCAAAGACTCTAATTGGTTCAGATCATGGTTTTCATAATATATGGTTGCTCTTTGGCAAACAAAATAGCTTTATAGGAATTTTTTTAATGTTTTTATTTTTGAGAGAGAGAGAGAGACAGCGTGAGCAGGGGAGGGTGAGAGAGAGAAGGAGTCACAGGATCTGAAGACAGGCTCCAGGCTCTGAGCTAGCGGTCAGCAGAGCCCGACGTGGGGCTTGAACCCACAACCGTGAGATCATGACCTAAACCGAAGCTGGACACTTAACCGACTGAGCCACCAAGGCACCCCAATAAAATAGCTTTAGAATGAAAATAGATCATGTATGTTATATGTTGTATGATCTCAACCCTGTTTAAAGACACATTTTTAAAAGACAGGAAGAGGGGGCGCCTGGGTGGCTCAGTCGGTTGAGCGTCCGGCTTCAGCTCAGGTCATGATCTCACGGTTCGTGGGTTCGAGCTCCACTTCAGGCTCTGTGCTGACAGCTAGCTCAGAACCTGGAGCCAGCTTCGGATTCTGTGTCTCCCTCTCTCTCTCTGACCCTCTCCTGCTTGCACTGTCTCTCTCTGTCTCTCAAAAATAAATAAAAAACATTTAAAAAAATAAAAATTTTAAAAGGCAGGAAGGAAACACTCAAAAATGGCCCCTAGATAACTGGATTAATTATGGTAGGGTAGAGGATGATCCTGCTTCTCTGAAGGTGGTTTTTTTGAAGTTATAATTTTTTAATAATTATGTAATATTTATATAGTTAGAAAAAATATATATTGTGTATAATATGTAAAGAAGTTGTACTTACTAATGGCTCCAGAAATTCTGAAACAAGACTGTACAAATAGGTATATCTAACCATTCCAGTATGATCTCTGATGTCTTAAAATCTAAAACAAGAGTCCAGGGCTTTTCATATCACATATTCCAAAACCAGTGGCTACTGGACTGATAAACTATGGAGTCGGGTTTCAACCCTTTTCCATGAATTTTGTCTTACAACTGTGAGAAGAATCAAATATTTTTAAAAAAAAGGTATTAACTCCAGTTAATGAGCATCTAGGGTTGATTTTACTTTAGGCAAAGCAGCTAGCTAAAGGTGACTGCCTCATTGTTAAGTAAGGTCCATGGCTATGGTTTTGACAAGTAAAGCTGTTCAAATGCCCATTTGATCGTTCATCCTCTGCTAGCCATGCGACTGATGAGACTCTTAAACACAGCTTTCATCTTTGACCTCTGTCTTTATGATTTAGTTCATAGAGCAAACTATTGTCATATCTTCCAGTTAACTTGGCCAAGTGGCTCTTGAAGAATAATTGGATCCTTGTGCGTTGCCCACCCTACCTGTAGCACAATCATTAAGCATGTCTCATCCTGATTTGCTTTCGATATTGACTCATTACTATTAACCACTGCCCTCTGTCTACTTCACACTCTCATTCGGATTCTTCCCACCTACTCAGCTAGTTCTTGTCCCTCCCACAAATGCTTCTGCTTGAGCCCAGTAGTTGCAAGTTGACTTCTTGAAATAAGCCTGACACAGTTTCAAAATGCTAGAATGTGTACATTTATAATGAGATGGCTGTTGAAGTGTGATAACTCTTTATCATGCAGTAAAGTTAACAATTTTTACTGATCAACCACTGTATTTATGGATTTATGGAACTATTATAGGAAATTTTTTAAGCAAGTGTGGACTTAAAGAAGTCCTGAATAGCTTGCTTGTACTCAAGCAGTCAAGCAGGGAGAAAAAAAATGTGAATTATAGCATAAGAATATATAGGAGTTTACTACATTGCTGTTAATGCTAATGAAAACAGTGAAAACAACCTAAACATCTAATAAGGGAATGATGAGGGAAATTATATATATCTAAGCAGTGAAATATCATGCAATTATTTGAATATTAATAATGATGTCATTTGAGCAAACAGTTACCAGGAATAGCTTTTTAACATTACTTGCTCTCACATATATGATCCCACTCACTTTCCTGTGTCTGGATTCTTAACGATCCTTTGTGACCCGTATGAGATACCTTTGCTCTCCTCTCCCTGCCCCAAACAATCTCCATGACTTCAAGTCCCAATGCCACACGTTTATCAACAAACATTTATTTAACAAGCATTTGTTGTGTACCCTGCCAACTGGCGCCTGCTTTCGTGGGGCTCAGGGCCAAATAATCACACAGCTAAGTATATGATTACAAATGGAACGAAGGCTGTGAAGCAAACAGTTATAAAAAACAGTATAATCTAGGGCCGGCTTCCCTGTGAAAGTGACACCTGAGCTGGAATCAAAAACACAAGATTTATGAATCACTGGAGCTGGAAGGGGGGGGCACAACACGTGCTATGACCCCAACACAGAAAATGCATGGTATTTTCAGAGAACTGAAAAAAGGCCAGTTTGGCTGCCAAACAGAGAATGATGAGGAAGTCCTTTGAGAAGAGGTGGAGAGGTAAGCAAGATTGTGACTTTGTAAGACCGGGGTTTTTAACATAGAACAGTGGAAAATCACTGAAGAACTTTAAGGTCAAGACGTGGAGGGGTGATGTGACCCAACTTGCATTTTGAAAAGATGACAATGGCTTCAGTGTGGACCCTGGAAAGGAAAGAGACCAGAGTGGCCACTGGGAGAATAATTAGGAATCTACCACACTGTGCTGGGTGATAGTTCTACCTTGACCTGCGAAGCTGGCTGTAGAAACAGAGAAAAGGGACACAGATCTAAGAGGTATTTAAAGGACACGGTTAGTAAGGCTTGATGGCAGACCATCATAAAAAATAAAGGAAGAAGTGGCCAGGATGACTCCTGGGTTTCTGTCTTGTGGAATCAAACGAACAGTGGTGTCATTCACTAGAAGATGAGGTTGAGAACTGGTGATCATGAGTTTGGTTAAGTCTGACCATCCCGTTATGGGCTTACACATAATTACTGAAGTCATGGGCAGAGATGAAGCTGAGTAGGAGAAAAGGATAGGGTGATAAGAGAGGAAGGTCTGAACTGAGTTTTGAGAAACCCCAACACGGGATGGAAGTTGCAACTGCAGAGCCGGAGAAAGAACGGTCAGAGAAGGAGGATCAAAACCACGAGGCTGCAGGGTCTCAAAAGCAGGAGTGAGTATGTCCAAAGTCTTCCATGATCCTCCCAAACAACGCTGAACCCAAAAACATTAGCTAAGCCTTTTTCATAGCACCTTTCCCTTATTTTACTTTACCTTCCTTTCCACATCTATATTATGGCAATTTGTGTACATGGCTTATTACCACTATTACAGTGTAGGATCTTTAAAGGCAGAGACTGTGCTTTGTTTATCTTTGTGTCTGCAATAAAGAACAGAATACTGGTTATGTGGTACACCCAGTAATTACTTGTTAAATGAATGATGAGATGATAAGCTACTCAAAATTTAGTTTCAAAGTCAAAAAATTTGGAGCATTCGGTAATGTTAATGACTCCCTTGGAAGCGAAATTTTAGAGACGCACCATACAGAAAGGATCTAAGATAAAATGCCTTAGGACATGGAGTATTTTCAGCAACACTCATCAATACCATGGAGGTAAAAAGAAAGCCAAATCTGTAGTCTACCTATAATTAGTATGGCTATAGTCCACAACATTTTTTGAAATGGACTTTTCCAAGGTTGTTGGGACCAACAATCATTTTCAAGTTTGTAGTGATAAATCAATTGTTGGTTGTAGTAGCCATGTGATTAATTTACATAACATTTCCTTCATCAAGAAACTTCATAAGTTGCAGTAGGAGGGCAGAAGGGATTTCAGAAGCCATTTAAGGAGAAAATTATTTGGACCCCTAGAAATCTGTGTCAAAAGCATTAGTGTCATTAGATTAACTCAACTATAAGAGGTTGTCAACAGGTTCCCATTAAATAATCTGCTTACTTCTCTGCATTCATAGCCTTCTCTTCCCACTGCCGGCCCCACTTAACTATCATTCAGAAACAAGGTCCAATCAGTGTGGCTGGAGCATCTATGGAAGGCTTCATGAAATAAGAAGGACCCGAGTGGGGCCTTGAAGAATGGGAAAACATTCAGCAGACAGGTAGAAGAAGTGTCGAGCACACTAGTGCTAAGCGGTGGAGCTGAGAAGTACTAGGAGGTCCAGAATATGCAGAACCGGCCACAGTCATAGGTCCAGCTGGGAGGAAGTGCAAGGTAGGGTCTAGGGAGCCACATTAAAAAGGTTCTTAAATGTTTGATGCATGAGGTTAAACGTTATTCTGCAGCTGGTGGAGAATCCATGGCGCAATCCTCCTCAACTGGAAGGAAAGGGACAAGAGTATCAGCATCATAGATGGAGCTCTTCCAAATTAAATATGGTCTCCCCTGCTACCATTATAGTAATGAGAACCACTGCTATAAGACAGCAGCACTCTGATAAACCCTTAAAGGCAGAGAAAAGCTCTTGACTGGGATTTAACAGAAGCAAAGTGACGACGATGGTAAGAAGCAACGCTCTCACTCCTTAGCTATGTATTCTCCTTTTTGTTACCCGCTTTGACAGCCCCCGCGCTTCCCCCACCAGTATACTTTTCTCATTCATTCTCTTTAACTGAACAACAATTCAGAAAATCTTTTTCTTTGTATTCCCATGGCAGAGTGAAGACAGATTGACATTTTCCAAAATTACATTAGAAACCACTAGAGGAAAGAAAAGAAGAAGAAAAGAATAGCAAAAAATGAGCCAATTTTCTCAAGTAAAGGTTTCGGGTCCAAAGTTTCCTAAGACAGGTAATGTCATCAAAACCATAAGCCTGAGAGGTTCTATTGTTCAAGAAGCATCTTCCAACCAGGAACCCGAGTCTCTACGTAAAAGGATTCAACTGTGTAGAGCTTACAACTTGTACTAAGAGCCTCTTTCCTCTCCAATTTCCAGGTCTCCCCATATTCCCAGGAGCTCTTCCCTCTCCTACTTGAGAGGTCACTGTCTCATCCATGCTGTCTAGTCCCCCTAAACTATTTCTCCTTTCCAGAAACCAAGACACACATCACCTCCTTAAATATCCCAAACTCTGTGCTACAAACCGCTGTACTGCTACATTTCTCTCTGTCTCTCTCTCTCTCAACCTGCGCGTTTTTTTTAAACTCTGTTACAAGAAAAAAGAGACCAATGTGAATGTCATACTTTCACGTCAGAGTCATTCTGTCCAGTTCCTCATCTGACTCTAAGCTATGTGACTACCAAGCTCTTCCTGCTCTTCAGCGCCCAGGAAAAAATGCCGATGTTCACAAACCCGATCTTATTCTTTTTCAAACCTCCCTTATCTGCTTGACGTTCCCGGCCAAGCTGCAGATTCCTGATGGAAGGACATACCTGCTTCATATGTGAAAGAGGGCAGTGGTGACTGGCACCCCCGATCACACAGGGAATGATACAGATCACGTCCCCAAAGCCACATGCTCTCACTCAACACAGTCCTCCTCCTCTCGTCCCAGCACCACCACCACTTCTACTACGTACCTGGAAAAGGTATTATTATAGAATTCCACAATGTAACAATTCCTTACCTTTACGAGTTACCTGAAAGAAAGCGGGCAGACGTCAGCCATCAGGAACTCCCAGTATTCACCTGGAAGGGAGGACCAAGCACAGTGTCTTGAAGAAGACTTTAGTACCTGCAACCAAGTTAAAAAGGGAAATCAACTCCTGTGGTGGGTCATTTCCAAAGATGACCACCAAAAATCCCCTCCATCCCTGAACACACATGCCACTCCTCCCATCAAGACGTGGAACGTACTTTCGCCTGGACTCGTTTTATAACTTGCTTTGGTAAGTAGAACGGGACAGAAGTGACATTCCAGTACTCCTAAGAACTACAAAAACTTCAGGGCCTTAGGAAGAGTAATAATTTCTGCTTTCGTATTTTTGGGAATCATCTGACAGGTTAAAAAACTCATGCCAGGGGCGCCTGGGTGGCTCAGTCGGTTAAGCGTCCAGCTTTGGCTCAGGTCATGATCTCGTGGTTCGTGGGTTTGAGCCCCAGCCCCGTGTCAGGCTCTGTGTTGACAGCTAGCTCAGAACCTGGAGCCTGTCTTCAGAGTCTATGTCCCCCTCTCTCTCTGTGACCCTCCCCTGCTCACGCTCTCTCTCAAAAATAAATAAAACACTAAAAAATTTTTTTAATTAAAAAAAAAAAAAAGCTCAAGCTAAACCACTAAATAAGAAGAGCAAGGCCTGGCCAGCCCCCAACCATTCCAGACGAGGCCAGCCGTGTATGTGATACCATGTTGGACCTTCTAGACCCTGCTGAGCTTCCAGCTGAATCCAGCCAGCACCACATCTAGGAGAAGAACTACCTAGCGAAGCCCAGGCCACTCACAGAATCTGTCAGAAACAGGAAGTTGTGGGGCACCTGGGGGGGAGGGGAGGTCCAGTTGATTAAGCATCCAACTCTTCATCTCATCTCAGATCATGATCTGAGGGTTCATGACTTCAAGCCCCTCGTCAGGCTCTTTCCTTTTGCACTCACATGCACTCATTTGCTCTCTAGCTCTCTCTCTTTCTCAAAATAAATAAACTTTAAAAAAATAAATAAAGATAAAAAAAGAAATGAGAAGCTGTGATTGTCTTAAGTCACTAAGCTTTGAGGGAGTTTGTTAGTCTGTAACATAGAAAACGGAGATCTGCTGAACAACCCAACTATGTCGGTCAAGGCTATCAACAAATCTAAATCCCTTAACCTCTTCATTAGTCCGGGTTTCATGTTCAAGTGGTCCTTTCATTACCTGACTGTTCTGTATTGATCTCAACCATGCATTCCAGACATTCTGGCTTCAAATATTATATCCCATAGTTCCCATAAGCACAGTTGAAGTTATTAGAGCTTACTTGGAGTTCAGAAACTCTGACCATTTTATCTATATTATTCCCTTAATAGAGTTAATGCTTTAACTTCCTCTTTCATTCCGAAGATACTCTGCATTTGATTATTGGACTGAATTTTAAATTTTACTTTCAAAATGTCCAGTGTCTGTATTTGCTGTGATAGTTTCCCTTTGAATGTGTTTTGCAAGTTTATTCGTGCTTTTCAAATGTAAATTCAATGACAGCAATTGTATTCAGACAATAGTATTCATCAGATGTCACCACTGAAATGAAAGGATTTTCAAGATATTCAGCTCTAATCCTTCTCTTCCCTACTCTACAGAATCTCTTTGTGACATAATGCCAGTGACTTCCATTAGCATATGTAAAAGGATGACTCACAAAGCGAGACTTCCATTTGGACTTCTCTCCTGAGATTCAGATATAATTCCAAATGTCCACCAGCTCCCTCTACTTGGAAACTCCACAGGTTTCAAAAACTCAGTATCTCCAAATGAAATTCACTGTCCCTCAAAACTTATTATTCCTTTTTAAAACTATTTATTTATTTTGAGAGAGCACAAGGGGGTGAGGGGCAGAGAGGCTGGGGGAGAGACAAAGCATCCCAAGCAGGCTCCGCACTGTCAGCCTAGAGCCTAATGCAGGGCTCGAACTCACAAACCTGAGATCATGACCTGAGCCAAAATCAAGAGTTAGATGCTTAAATGACTGAGCCACCCAGGCGCCCCAGAACTTATTCTTCCTTAATCCTTCACTCACTGAATGATATCAGTATTCTTCCAGAAACCTGCTCTCCCCACCAGACCAGGAGCCCGAAGCCCCACTTATCTCCATATCTCCAAATCCTAGCACAGGACCTAGTATATTATAGTACTTGCTAAGCATTTTTCCCATTAATAATTAAATAAAAACTGATTCATTATGGTCCTGGTTAGCCCAATAAGGAAGATCAGCCCTTGTGTAGCCCAACTAAATGTGTCAAAACGTTCAGCACCATCTAGTTGGGTCCAAGGCAAGACTTTGTGAAGGACCTTGTCACCATCAGCATGAAGAGGGAAAAACAAATGAACCTCCACAGGCCAGATATGCTTGGGAAAATCTTGGCCTCGATATGCCCATGATGTACAGCCATTTTTACCAGCACTAACAAAGTTCGTTTGAATAGGGTACATGATTGGCCCACTGCCTCAATTCCCAAGCCCCCTACTGGACTGGACCTTGGTTCTAAGCAAAGCATATCGCCTTCCTAATTACATGACTGAGACCTTCTCCTAGTCATTCATGCTGCCATGTCCCCAAGGTATTCTTGTACTTCACAGCTTCACAATATCAAATGGCTCTACCTTTTGAAAAACAAGCCTTTCACTTGATTTTGTTTCTGATTACAAATTCCAGCCAGTTCCAAGAATGTAATGTCAACTCAGTTCAAAACTGTGGTTTCTTTCTTTTTTTTTTAAGTTTATTTATTTATTTGGGAAGGGCGGGGTTGCAGAGAGAGAACGGGAGAGAGAGAATCCCAAGTAGGCTCTGTGCTGGCAACATGGAGCCCGAAGTGGGGCTCAATTCCACAAACAGTGAGATCATGACCTGAGCTGAAATCAAGTCAGATATTCAACCTACTGAGCCACCCAGGGACCCTAAATCTCTTTTTTCTTACATTTATTTATTTTGGAGAGAAAGAGAGAGGCAGCACAAGCAGGGGAGGGGCAGAGAGAGACAGAAACACAGGACTCGAAGCAGGCTGCAGGCTCTGAGCTGTCAGCACAGAGCCCAACACAGGGCTTGAACTCATGAACCCGTGAGATTCTGACCTGAGCTGAAGTCGGACGCTTAACCAACCCAGCCACTCAGGCACCCCATCTTTAAGGAACTGTGTTACAAACATTAATTGCTCTTTGTTGTTGGGTCATGTATGTATACAAACCCAAGCCCAGCCTGGCTCTTTATGTCCCCCTTTCTCTCTTTCATTTTCTTGGTACTATCATGAGTGACAGCTTTGTAATCAATATATTTTTTTAATGTTTATTTTTGAGAGACACACACACACAGAGTGTGATCAAGGGAGGGGAAGAAAGAGGGGGAGACACAGAATCCAAAGCAGGCTCCAGGCTCTGAACTGTCAGCACAGAGCCCAATATGGGGCTCATACTCACAAACTGTGAGATCATGACCTGAGCCAAAGTTGGATGCTTAACCAACCGAGCCACCCAGGCGCCCCTGTGGTCAATATTTTTAAGATTTATGTCTATGATCGCTGCTTTTATATTCCAGATTAAGTTATAGCATCTTAATAAGTTATCTGATCTGATAATTTCTTTATGAAATCCAGCACAATCTCACAAATACAGGAGATATCTGCTGGGCTGATAATTTTAGATTCTTAAAAGTAACTCTACATTTCATTCAAATATGTTTGCTTTTCTGGAGTTTGGGGTGATTATAATGGGTTCGTTCAAAATTTTCATTATTGCTTTTCCATGCTGATAGTGCTCTCAAAGCATAGTGAACATTCCTAAAACCTTCTGGACTATCTGTCAGAAGTGTGACAAGTACCAGCCCCACAAAGCGACAGAATACAAGACGGGCAAGGATTCTCTGGATGCCGGGGGAAAGCAGCTTTATGACAGGAAGCAGAGTGGCTACGGTGGGCAGATTAAGCCAATTTTCTGGAAAAAAGCTAAAACTATAAAGAGGGCTGTGCTGAGGGTCGAATGTATTGAGCCCAACTACAGACGTACAGGCATGCTAGCTATTAAAAGATGAAAGCATTCTGAATTGGGAGGACATAAGAAGAGAAAGGGCCAAGTGGTCCGTTTCTAAGCTTCATATTTTGCTTTATTATGAAGACAATATGATCTTGAGGTTACGTTCAAAACAAAAAAAAAAACCTCTTTCTTAAAACAGCACTTCCCAATTTCATAAAATTTGAATAAAAAAAGAAATTTAATCTCCTTGAGAACAATGTTAGCGTTAAAATTCATTATATTCATTTAGATAACTATGAGGAAAACGCAACGAAAACTACCAATCTATTCAACATCTTGGGTTTGATGAAGCACATTAGAACATGAAATACAATACGCTGCAACCTGAACACACAGTCAACAGAGGGGTCCTTTCATTACCGGACTGCTACACAACCTCTACAACAGATCTTATCACCCTCTCCCCGAAGGATGGAGACACACACAGTCTACGAAACGACGCAACTGTAAACTGAACTAAACACACTAGCAGTTTACATGAGAATGAATAAAGCTCAAGTATCAGCAAATAACAATGGAGTTTACCAAATCTTTTCATTAAATTTTAGAAGTAATCTTTAGATCTATAAATTTAATCCACTTCCTATCAAAATCCCAACTGCCTTGTTTTTTGCAGGACTTAACAAACTAATCCTAAAATTCATAAACCATAATAACCAAAATAATCTGGAAAAAAAAGAACACATCCGGAGAATTCATACTTCCCAATTTCAAAATTTACTGCAAAGTTACAGTAATCAGGACAGAACTGGCATATGGAGATATATATGTGTGTGTGTCTGTGTGTGTGTGTGTGTGTATATATATATATATATATATATATGAATGATATAATACATTCTATGTGTATATATTGTGTTTAATGTTAGCTTAAATTAATTATTTATGTAATGTTTACTTATTTTGAGGGAGGAGGAGGTTGCAGAGAGAGGGACAGAAGTTCCAAACCAGGCTCTACTCCAACAGTAGAAAGCCCAACGTGGGGCTTGAACTCACAAACCATGCAATCATGACCCAAGCCTAATTTTGATGCTTAATTGACTGAGCCAGTCAGGCGCGCCATGGTCAAGTAATTATTTTTTTTACAAGAAGAGCAAGACAATTCAGTGGATAAAGGTAGTCTTTTCAACATCTGGTGCTGGGACAACATGCAAAAGAGTGATGTTGGATTCCTACCCCACATTCTATAGGAAAATTAACTTAAAATGGATCATAGACCTAAATGTAAAAGTTAAACCCATAAAAACACTTAGGACTCCTAAGAGTACATCTTCATGCCCTCTGGTTAGGAATGATTTTTCAGACAGAACACTAAAAACACAAAGGACAAAAGAAAAAATAAATCCGACATCATCAAGATTAAAAATTGTGTACCTCAGGGGCATCTGGCTGTCTCAGTTGGTTAAGCATGACTTTTGGTTTCCGCTCAGGTGATGATCTCACTGGGGTTCGAGCCTCACGTACGGCTCTGTGCTGGCAGAGCACTCTCAAATTCTCACCATAAATAAATAAACCTAAAAATGAAAAAAAAAAAGAAAAAAGTGTGTACTTCAAAGGATAGCATCAAAATAGCAAAAATACATCCCACAAAATAAGCCTTTTGCAAATCATATATCTGACTGGTATCCAGAATACGCAAAAAAACTCTTATCACTCAATAATAAGGCTAATAACTAAAAAGATGGGCAAAGGATTTGAACAGACATTTTTCCAAAAAAGATACACAAGTGACCAATGAACACATGACAAGATGCTCACGATCATTAGTCGTCAGGGAAATGCAAATCAAAACCACTATGGGATATCACTTCATACCCACAAGGATAGCTAAAATCAAAAAGATGGGCAAAAACAAGTGGTATAAAGGATATGGAAAAACTGGAACCCTCACTCACTGCTGATATGAGTATAAAACGGTACTGCTACTTTGGAAAACAGTTTAGCTATTGTTCAAAAAGCTAAAACTTGTGATGCTGTATGACCCAGCAATTTTACTGGAAACATAACTTAGGAAAACATAAGTCCACATAAAAACCTGCACACAAACGTTCATAGCAGCCCTATATCGAAATGACCAAAAAGTGGGGCACGTGGAGGTTCAGTCAGTTGAGCATCCGACTCTTGATTTCAGCTCAGGTCATGATCTCATGGTTGTGAGATTGAGCCCTGCATCAGGCCCTGCACTGGGCTCTGCACTGGGCATGGAGCCTGCTTAGGATTCTCTCTCTCCCTCTGCCCTGCCCCCCCCAAAATAAAAAATAATATGTTTTTTAAGATAACAAAAAAATGGAAACAATCTTAATGTCCATCAGTTGATGAATGAATTAAGAGTTGGTACATCTACTCGTTAGCATTCTTGGGCCCAATTCCAGTGTGTGCTCTGCTGGGGGCATGGTGGCTCTCACAGATCACTAAGCAATTCTTAGATACCCTGCTGGTGCTCCACTCAATTCTAACACTATCTACCCCAGGATAGCTTCAGATCCCACAGGTTCAGTGCTGAGGCCTGCCTCCCCACCCCACTTCACACAGCATTTGCAACCCCAGGTTGTTTGATTTCTTTTTTTTTAATATTTATTTATTTTTGAGAGAGACAGAGTGCAAGCAGGGGAGGGGCAGGGAGGGAGACACAGAATCCGAACCAGGCTCCAGGCTCTGAGCTGTCAGCACAGAGCCCAATGCAGGGCTCGAACTCATGAACTGTGAGATCGTGACCTGAGCTGAAGTCAGATGCTTAACAGACTGAGCCACCCAGGCACTCCCCACCCTCAGATTGTGCTCTATGCTTCTGACTAACTGGCTACAGATTGGAGGCTCTAACAACCGCCTCCAACTCAGGATGCCAGTCGCAAGTCTGGGTTGTGCCAGGTACATCTGACCAACTGGCTATAAATTAGAGGTTCCCAGGATTTCCTCAGAAATTAACTGAAAGAGGTTTAATTTGCTAGAGCAGACCATAGAACGTAGCAAAATATTTTTCCCATGAGATAGTCAGTTTATTATAAGAGAATGTAACTCCAGAACAGCCAGATAGAAGAGATGCACAGGGCAGGGCACAGGGAAGCAGGCAGAGCAACCGCGCTCTCTCCAAGCTGACCACTGTCACAGCAGCCCCGCTATTCACCAACCCAGGAACTCTCCAGACCCTGCACCTCCTTCCAGATTTTTATGAAGGCTTTGTTATACAGGCATGAACAACTAAGTCACCGGCTATGGCCCACTGATTCAACCTCCAGAGCCTTTCCTCTCCCCAGAGGACAATGGGTGGGACTGAGAGTTCCAACCCTCCAATCACATGGCTAGCTTCCCTGGCAACCAGCCCCCATCGTTAAATGTTTTCCAAACTCCACCTCACTAACAAAGGACAGCCACCTTTATCATTCTCTTCCCTTAGGAATTCCAAAGCTTTAGGAGTTCTGTGCCAGAAATGGGCGACGAAGACCAAATATAGATCTATTTCAAAGCACAGTGCTCGTGTCGGCAGCACAGATACTCAAATTGGAACGACGCACAGATACTCAAATTGGAACGACACACAGAAGATTAGCAGGGCCCCTGTGCAAGGATGATATGCAAGTTCATGAAGCATTCCATATTTTTAAAAAAATTACAATATCACTTCCATACAATGGAATATTATTTGGCAATAAAAAGAATAAAGTACTCAAAAGTAAACTTTGAAAACATTATGCCAAGTGATAAATGATAGAATTCAGTCACAAAACACATACTATATGATTCCAGTGATCTGAAATGTCCAGAATAGGCAAATCCATAGGGACAGAAAGTAGATTAGTGATTCCTCAGGGCTGGTGGGGGGTGGGGGGGAGGAGACAGAGCTGGGTAGGAGTGGGGACTGACTGTTTATAGGTACCAGGTTTCTTTTCGGAGGAATGAAAATTAGATTGTGATTATGGGTGCATATCTTGTGAATATAACAAAAAAAATTATACACTTTAAATAGGTGAATTCCATGGTATGTGAATTATATCTCAATATAGCTGTTAAAATGTTTAAAAATAAAAGTAATCATCCCACCCCGTGTCAAAATTCATTATGAAGTCTGAATTAAGAAAGCTTTACGAACTTCATTTTTTTCCCTCAATAGTTTTGACCTGTAGCTGAGCATTCTGTAACTGAAATGCCTCCTAAAGTAATCCTATTCCTCTCCTCAAAGTGAATTTTATCAAATTTCCCTTTGACTGTTCTTTCCCCATAAAGACCAGTATTCTTGTACTTAAGAGATACAATTCCCAAACGACTCACCACTTATCTCCCGGGTAGCAAGCAGTGTTCCCACAAGAAACCATTTTCCCCTTGTTTCAGAAGACTCGGCCAGTCTGCAATCTACACTCTGCTTCCTAACAGACTGCCCAGAGGATATTTCTTTATTTCTATCAGGAAAATTTGTAAGGAAAAAAAAACTTTGAAATGGACCAAATAAAATTATTTTCTGGGTGTCCCATCTGGTGTGCCCCTCCAGGTTACCTGATTCCAGGGGAGCCCAGGCCTTTCAATGTCTTTGAGCTTTTTTATAACTCTGTAAATTGTTGAAAAATGAGAATGAGGTCAACGATTCACATCCATCAAAATCTATGTGAATCGTTTAGTGGATGGAATGAATTGCTGCCTGTGGATATCGACCAGTTTTGCATCTATTTCTAAACTCTTAAAAGTCTGGTGCTCAGGGCAGGCTGCCCCAAGAAATGCCACAGCGGCACAGTGAGTGTTTTGAGTTAAAGTTATTTAAGAAACAGCCATCGCAAGAACACTCTGACCCTCCCGCCCCTCCAGGAAGGAGGAAGAATGTCTCATGTGAAAGGTACCCTTCCTGGACCAGGAGGGAGAGAGACATCCTTATCTTCAGAGATGCGGATTCAAGGCCAAAGAAGCTTATGTAAACAAACCTTGTTACTTTATTTTTTTTTTTTTCATGTTTATTTTTGAGAGGTGCAGGAAGGGCAGAGAGAAAGGGAGACACAGGATCCACAGCAGGCTCTGAGCTGTCAGCACAGAGCCCAACGCGGGGCTCAAATTCATGAACCATGAGATCATGACCTGAGCCAAAATGGGACACTTAACCGACTGAGCCACCCAGACACTCCACAAACCTTGTTACTTTAACTAATTTAGTAACCCAGCCCAAAATCTGGTTAGAATTCCTTATTAACTGAAGCTCCCAAGGACAAGTTTGCTTTGTCCTAACAAGTCCTTACAGATCTTCACCTAATTAATGTCTGCCTGCACTGGTCAGGTCTGTTAAAAAGAAAAAACAAGACCAAATTGTCCCTCCAGGACAGCAAACCAAGCCTATTACAGTGTCAACCTATCCCAAGAATGTGATTTTTTTAACAAGTCCATGTGAAATTTCCTGATGAGCACTTGCATGATAAAATCCCTGCTGGTTCCCTTCCCAAAGGGATGTCCTGGCCTAAAACAATTCTTTCTTTTCTTCTGCAACCCTCCTTCTTACGGAAACATTCTATTCTGTACAACTCCTTAGAGTATCTCTATACTTGCTAGATGGGATGTTGCCCAATTCATGAATCACTTAATAAAGTGAATTAGATCTTCAAATTTACATGGTTGAATTTCATTTTATCACACTTCCTAGGTCCCACACCTATGAGACCTCTGTACATAGGAATTAAATTTGGTTTTTCTCCCATTAATCTTTTGCCAATTTAAATCTCAGACCAGCTACATGAATCTTGAAGGGTAGAGTAAAATTTCCCTTCGCAGCTGAAGCATTTCTGATTGCCTTTATATATGCATTCTTTGAATTCTCCGTAGAACTGGCTGAGACATCTGACTGGCTCCCTCAGTAATGAATGAGCTAAGTAATAACATAGTTTGCACGTGTTCATTTTATATTTGTTACAAATCCTAATTTTAACATTTTCTAGAAAAGTATCTTTAACACTTTTGCTTTACACATAGTATAGTAAGATTTGGTTCCCCCAAATTCGTTCCTGAAAAGGTGACAGATAATAAATAAATGAATTAACTACCTGTTAATTCACAGTTTGGTACTTAGGCAGTTTGTACTGTGTCAGGGCTGGGCATATAATATTAGCACGATACCTAACATATGGTTGATGCTTAATAAATTTTTGTTAAATAATTATTTTTCTGCTTTGCTACATATCTTGCAGCTTTATCTGTTGTTAGAGGAGCCCCATCACATACGTTTAGTTCTTGTCTTCCTCGATCAGCTCTTCTGATGCTGCCAGCAGTGCCTTTCACCAAGGCCTTCACACACAGCAGATCTGGCTTCTCTTCATGTGATTTGAGGACTCCTAGCCTACTCCCCCAAGCCCACCATTCTCAAAAATACTGATGTATTTTTACTAAGACATACACATACAGTAGAAAAGATGTCGAAACAAACAACTCTGTAATTGAAGAACACACCTGTGCGCTCATACCCGCACTGGCAGGGACTGCAGTGGTGAGGGGGGATAGTTCTCGTCTAAATACTTTGCTGTGCTTTGTGAGTTCATTTCCGACCTTCATGAACTAAAGTAGTTGTCATTAAGAGGATCAGTGATCCTCCCTTTACTCACTGTTGGCAGGCCTGAGGGGAGAAAAGAGGCCAAAAGACATGGATGCATAATAATTTGAGGTGCTGACTCTATTAGGAGAAGGGCGGCCTTACAATTATGGGCCAGATAAGGAAAAGTCTATCTTCTTCATCAAGTTTTGACTATAGTCTGAGAACTAAGGCTTATTCTTAAATAATGTGTGTTTATTCATTCACTCAGTAAACATTAAGCACCTGAACGGGCCTGGCGTCTGGCTGGACAATGCAGCAGACACAGAAGATGCTCTGCCCATACACTTCATGCCATAAACAGTTTTATTTTATTTAAATGACTTTCTTGGGGGGCGCCTGGGTGGCTCAGTTGGTTGAGTGTCCGACTTTGGTTCAGGCCATGATCTCACAGTTTATGAGTTTGAGCCCCACGTTGGCACTGTGCTGACAGCTCAGAGCCTGGAGCCTGCTTCAGATCCTGTGTCTCCCCGTCTCTCTGCCCCTCCCTCACTCATGCTCTGTCTGTCTCTGTCTCTCTCTCTTAATAAATAAATAAACATCAAAATAAATAAATAAATAAATAAAGGGTTTTCTTGGGAGGGGTGCCTGGGTGGCTCAGTTGGTTAAGTGTCCAATTTCAGCTCAGGTCATGATCCTGCAGTTCGTGAGTTCAAGCCCCATGTCAGGCTCTGTACTGACAGCTGGGAGCCTGGAGCCTGCTTCAGATTCTGTGTCTCCCTCTCCTTCTGCTCTTCCTTTGCTCTCACTCTGTCCTCTCTGTGTCTCAAAAATGAATAAACATAAAAAAATAAAAAATTTTTAATGATTTTCTTGGGAAAGGTTTCTGGAACAAATAAAGTATCTTGTGACTTTTATCCTCTTAGTCAAGGATATTTTGGAAAAGTAACATCATTTGATGATGACAAAGGAATAGTAAAGTAATGTCAGTGAAGCCAGCTGAATAGGAAATGTAGACAGTAAGCGCATTGGGGTAAACGGTGTGGTTCTTCACCCCCAGTAGGACATGCTCCCAATGTGAGTTATTCATTCTGCAGGACAAAACTCAGTTTTGTCTCATCAACAGGTTGGTGGGATTTTTCAGAGAACCTCAATTCAAGGAGGGTAGAATACAGGCTTGGTGGGGATATCCTTAGATAAAACTACACTTTTCCATAGACCATGTGAAATAAGGCATAGTCAATACATGGCTTAAAAATCCTTCCTTCATAGGCTGTGATTCCTCTTAGTGTTGTTTGACCCTTTAGGAAAGCCTGAGTCACCTACAACTCTTCATGAGGGAGTGCTGGGAGGGGAAGTGAGGGGCAGGGTGACAAGGGAGGTGAGGCCTGACCATATCCCCCTCCCTCCCCTCGGAGAACGCTCTGGTTTGAAGCAGCAGTGGGAACTCATCAAGGACAAGTGCAATTCAACGCAGATCAGCAAGCAGGCCGTGCCCAGCTGTAGTCCGAGATGGCCCAGGAAGTCACACAGCCCTTGAAGGATGACAAGGATGAGCCGAGGGAGCCTCCGCTCTTTCTCAAATGTAGCTGAGCAGCGCCGCCCAAGGGAAACGTACTGAATGTCACACATGCTAGCCTTGTAGAGAATTTAAAACTTCCTGTATTCTCGGTCCACCTGAAAAAAATTCTTGTAGCCACTTATTTTTAGAAGTAAAATAAAGGAGGGGTGCTAGGTGGCTCAGTTGGTTAAGCGTCTGACTTCGGCTTAGGTCATGATCTCATGGTTCAGTTCATGAGTTCGAGCCCTGCATTGGGCTCTCTGCTCTCAGCACAAAGTCCCCTTGAGATCCTCTGTCTCCCTCTCTCTCTGGTCCTCCCCTGCTTGTGTGGGCACTCTTTTACTCTTTCTCTCTCTCTCAAAAGTAAACATTTAAAAATATATCTTCAAAAGGTAAAATTGGGGCACCTGGGTGGCTTAGTCAGTTAAGCATCTGACTTTGACTCAGGTTCATGAGTTCAAGCCCTGCATTGGGCTCTGTACTGACACCTCGGAGCCTAGAGCCTCCTTCAGATTCTGGGTCTCCCTCTCTCTCTGCTCCTCCCCTGCTCGTGCTCTCTCTCTCTCTCTCTCTCAAAAATAAATAAATATTTTTAAAATTCTAAGGTAAAATTAATTTCAATAATATATTTTATTTAAATAATATACCCAAAATACTATTTCAACTAGTAATCAATATAAAAATTATTAATGAGATACTTTCCCTGTTTTAACTAAATCTTTGAAATCTGGTGTGTATTTTGCACTGATAGCCCATTCCAATCCAGACTAGTCACAGCTCCAGTGCTCAATAGCCACATGTGGCTCCTGACTACAATATTGGACAACGTGACCATGAAAGAGAAAGGACCCTTATATAACCACCTCTCATTCACTGAGTTTCACTTAACGGCAGAACTAGGGCTCTCTCCAGAAATCAGAGACCGGGGCTAGCAGGAGCGAGCCGGGAAAGAGAAATAAGGAATGTGCCAGGAGCCAGCCCTCATCTGACACATAATTGTATCTACCCAGTCCCGCTATCTGGGGCACATCTGGTCTGTTAAAACCCAATACGGATGGGTCCATTCTACTGTGTCAGAACAAGTTGTACTTCCCAATCACTATTTTCCCCTATTATTCCCTCTATAAATTTCTCTTTTAAAATGAGAAAACAATTTTTGGCTCATTCTGCTTGATGTGCTGTGAGCAATAAAGTCCTCTGTGTCTGATGTTATGTCTTCCAGCAGCCTCTATGAAACCGTGGCAAGTTAGTTCATTAACTTGCAAGAAAGCTAACATCTCCGAGCCTGATGTCCTTGACATTACCATCCCATCCTTCAGTGTCTCCCTCGTGAATTTATTAACCTCTCAGAGCTCTCAGCCCCTCTATTTCCACTCAGCCTTGAGCATCTGCCCTACAGGATATTCTGGTATACTTTTGCATGTGTTTATATTCCAAGATCTCTAGTGTCTGCCCTCCGCGTTGCTCTATGCACGATATTCATTGAAATGTTTGCTGATACACTCACGTTTGTCCCACACATGTGAAACCGCAGAGAATTTTTACACCATGTGAAGACGGAATACCACCCGGGCAGAGCGGCGCGAGAAGACCCGGAGGCCCCCGTGTGCCACAGCAAAAAAGGAGGACGGCCTTTGAAGCCGAGGCTGAAGGCTGGCTGGCACCCTGCCATGCGCCCTCACTTCGCCTTCCAGGGAGATCACGGGACTGGTGTCGCATCTGCCCTGGCGACTCCCCTGGACGAAACCCTAAACCTAGCCAAGGCTCTGTCCCCATGGGGCCCCCAGTCCTGGGTCTGAGAAAAGCACAAACCCGGGGCCCAGAAGCGGTGCAGGGTCATTCGGCGTGACACATGGAACATCAGCATGCCATTTCAACAGCCCACATGGAGCTGCACGAGGGGGCTCCAGAGGCCCCCCTAAACTCTAGCCCTAAGAGGAGGTCGGCCCTTCAACCCAAACGCAAAGCCTGGCTGGCACCTTCCCATGCACCCTCAACTCAACCCTCTGGGGGGACCACTGCAGTGCTGTCAGAGCTGCTCCTGGAGTGTCCTGGGATCCTACTCTAACCCTAACCCCAACCCTACATACACCTAACCCTAACCCTAGCCGTACCCCTAAGGCTCACGGCCACCCTCCACCTGAGCCGGCCCCGCGCATGGTCCCTCACTTCAGCCTTCCAGGGAGATCACGCAACAGGTGCCACTTTGGCCCTGGTGACTACTCTGGAAAAACCGTAATGCTAGCCAAGGCTCTGTCCCAATGGGGACCCAAGTTCTGGGTCGGAGATATGCATGGACCCGGGATCCAGAAGCGGTGCACAATGACTCAGCGTGGCACATGGAATATCACCATGCCATTTCCACAGCCCAGAGGGAGCTGCACAAGGGGGCTTCGGAGGCCCCTGTACCCTAGCCCAAAGAGGAAACCGGTCCTTGAACACAAATGCTAAGCTTGACCAGCGCCTTCCCATGCACCCTCCACTCAGCCCTCCGGGGAGACTACTGCACCACTGGAGGCTTAGCACCCAGAGCCTCCTGGGATCTGATCCTAACCCAAACCCTAAACTTACACCTAACCCTAACCTGACCCCTAGCCCTACCTCTATTTGTTACCCTACACCTGACCCGCACCCTCATTTTAGCCCTCCAGAGAGATCACGGGACTGTTGTCGCTTCAGCCCTAGTGACTCCCCTGGACAGAACCCTAACCCTAGCCAAGGCTCTGACCCTATGGGGACCCGAGTCCTAGGTCTGAGAACACCATGGGCACAGGGCCCAGAAGCGGTCCAGGCTTCATCAGCATGGAACGTGGAACACCACCATGACATTCCCAAAGTCCTGAAACAGCTGCACGAGGGGCGTCCCGAGGCCCCACCGAAGCCAAACCCACAGAGGAGTCTAGCCCTTGAACCCAAACACTAAGCCTGGCCAGCACCGTCCCATGAGCCCTCCACTCTGCACTCTAAGAAGACCACTGCACCACTGGGGGTTCAGCACCCGGGGCCTCCTGATCCTAACCCTAACCCAACCCCTAGCCCTACCTCTAATTGTAATCCTACACCTGAGTTGGCCCCCGGCAGGGGCCCTCATTTCAGCCCTCCAGGGAGATCACGGGACTGATGCAGCTTTGGCCCTGGCGACTCCCCTGGATGAAACCCTAACCCTAGCCAAGGATCTGTCCCCATGGTCTGAGTACACCACAGACACAGCGCCTAGAAGCGGTGCAGACTTCATCAGCATGGAACATGGAACATCACCATGACATTCACAAACCCCGGAAACA
Source organism: Helogale parvula (assembly GCA_004023845.1). Taxonomy (NCBI): domain Eukaryota; kingdom Metazoa; phylum Chordata; class Mammalia; order Carnivora; family Herpestidae; genus Helogale; species Helogale parvula. The sequence continues at coordinate 226,261 of PJEM01002063.1, read as the reverse complement.
GCTGCACAGGACCCACAGAGGAGGCTGGCCTTTGAACCCAAATGCTAAGCCTGGCCGGCGCTTCCCACGGGCCCTCAACTCAGCCCTATGGGTGGACCACTGTACTGCTGGCAGATCCGTTCCTGGAGCGTCCTGGGATCTTACTCGAACCGTAACCCTAGCCGTACCCCTAAGACTTGCCGTACCCCTAAGACTCCCTGCCACCCTCCACGTGAGCCGGCCCCGTGCATGGTTCCTCACTTTAGCCCTCCAGGGAGGACTGGTGAAGATGGAGACCTTCCCCCTTTCCATCTTCGGATGCGAGGATGGCGTATGCTCTGCTCACCTCCTCTCATGCAGTATTTCCTCCCCCACTTCCTCTCTCCTTTGGGTTCCCTTTCACCTCTAGCCACTTAACTACACTTTCATTTTCATAACGCTTAAACAGGTCAAACTGGCGAAATCAAGTCCTTTGAATCTGGAGCTATGGGATATAGAAGCTAAAGATGATTGCTTTTTAATGGAACCCATGAATGCCTAAAACACATGTATCTGCAGATAGCCTCAGGAAAAAAAATTCTTTCCTTCACCAATGCAAATCTGTTTGGAAGAAGGCTGCACTGACATGACTAAAGTTAAAAGATCTCCAGTTCTTCTCCTCAAAGGAAAAATGAATAATTACGGCATGAGTCCAATAACAGGTGCAGAATTATTAACCACGCTATTGCAAGTAATCACACCAGAAATTTTCAATCACTTTAACCTACCTACTACATAAAATTTGAAAAGATACAGAAATAATCTTTCATTAGGTGAGGCACTTGGTAAGCAGCTCAGATTTAATCTATACACTTTCTACAATAGCCAAATCATGGAAAGAACCTAAATGTCCATCACCTGATGAATGGATCAAGAAGATGTGGTATATATATACAATGGAGTACTACATGGCAATGAGAAAGAATGACATATGGCCATTTGTAGAAAAGTGGATGGACCTTGAGGGTGTCATGCTAAGCGAAATAAGTCAGGCAGAGAAGGATAGATACCATATGGTTGCATTCATAGGTCTAACAGGAAAGACCTGGCAGGGGACCATGGGGAGAGGAAGGGGGAAAGAGAGCAGGGAAGAGTGAGGGACACAGATCAAGGGAGACTACTGAATACTGGAGACGAACCATGGATTGAAGGGGGGGGGTTGATGGTCATGGTGGGGGGCACTTGTGGGGAGAAGCACTGGGTGTTATATGGAAACTAATTTGACAATAAACTATTATTTAAAAAAAAGATTTAATCTATAATATCAAAACATTAGTGTTCAACTTAGTGGCACAGAATTGCTCTTAGACCACAGAATGTGCCTAGAACGTTCCGAAGACAGTAGCTAGAAACCTAGCCTGTGGAAAAGAAGGTGGCAGCAACAGAGTCAATACCATCATGCCTAACCAAAGACCGTCCAGCTGAGAGCGTGTCCAGATCCACAGAAGTCACACACTCCTGATGGCACGTGTGTGTGTCTGCGGCAGAGTGGTCCTAATGAGTCCTGATCTCATTTGCAGGGACCATTTGTTGTTTTTTGACCATATGGCTTCCAAACACCCTGCCTTTTGTGGGTATCCCTCTGATGACAGGTCCTAGCCTCTAACCATGAAGTCTAGGAAGTGCTGCTCTGTTTGGTAGCACAGTGTTTAATAAAGCCGACACTTTGTCCATAGATAACTTTTTCTCCATTGAGAAAGCACTAAAGTGGTTTACATTCTAGCACAAGTTCTTTGCCTCATCACTAAATAAGAGCAATTAGTCCGTAGCCTGGCACCAGTCTGTAGACTACATACTTTGAGAAGCACAGGCCGGACCATGTATTTCCTCCCCAGCACCCTGCTAGCTGTATAGATGCACATGACCTAAATTCAGCACCCAGATGCCCCCACTGGGGTCTCTGAGTCCTGAAGGAGAGAAACAAAGGTGCAGGGACAGTTGAGAAGCTATACGTGTTCATGTGAACACTTTCAAAAGACCTGCAGTAGTTTTGGCATTGAGAATCCATAGGTGGCAGTAACGTCACTTGCTCAGACGAGGGACAGCAGTGGTACACTAAACAGACTACAGCACGCCCACCATGTTCTCCATTCAGAGCCTCTCTTGATTCCCACGGTTTTCAGAGCCTGGTTCTCTAGCTTGCCTATCATTTCTGTGAGCTACTCAAGAACTTTCAATGAATTCCTTTTCTGCTGAGGCGAGTCCACAGAGAATTTTGTTGCCTACACCCAGGAAACTTGACTGATAAACCCTTTCACATTCCAATCAAATGAATGGTGTCTGTTTCCATACTAAGCTCACCAAGCAATTTTCTCATTATAATTTGGCTTCTCGTATATTAAATAGAAAGCTTGGGTCTTCTTGGGAACTATATTTCTCACTTAAAACTAATTGGAATTTAAGTTTTAAATTTCAGGTGATGAGTAGGGATAATGTGAGTCCACTTCTAAAAGAAAGATTGGAACTCACCAAACTCCACACCCAAAAAACAAATAACCCAGTGAAGAAATAGGCAGAAGACATAAACAGACACTTCTCCAAAGAGGACATCCAGATGGCCAACAGGTACATGAAATGATGCTCAACATCACTCATCATCAGGGAAACACAAATCAAAACCACACTGAGATACCACCTCACGCCAGTCAGAGTGGCTAAAATGAACAAATCAAAAGTCTATAGATGCTGGTGAGGGTGTAGAGAGACGGGCGCCCTCCTACACTGTTGGTGGGAATGTGAACTGGTGCAGCCGCTCTGGAAAACAGTGTGGAGGTTCCTCAAAAAACTACCGATAGAACTCCCCTAGGACCCAGCAATAGCACTGCTAGGGATTTACCCAAGGGATACAGAAGTGCTGACGCATAGGAGCACATGTACCCCAATGTTCACAGCGGCACTTTCTACAATAGCCAAATCATGGAAAGAGCCCAAATGTCCATCACCTGATGAATGGATCAAGAAGATGTGGTATGTATATACAATGGAGTACTACATGGCAATGAGAAAGAATGAAATCTGGCCATTTGTAGCAAGGTGGATGGACCTCAAGGGTGTCATGCTAAGTGAAATAAGTCAGGCAGAGAAGGACAGATACCATATGTTTGCACTCAGAGGTCTAACAGGAGAAACCTAACAGAGGACCATAGGAGGGGGAAGGGGGAAAGACAGTTGGGGAGAGTGAGGGACACAAATCATGAGAGACTACTGAATACTGAAAACGAACCGAGGGTTGGAGGGGGAGGGGGAAAAGAGGTGGTGGTGATGGAGGAGGGCACTTGTGGGGAAGAGCACTGGGTGTTGTATGGAAACCAATTTGACAATAAACTATTGAAAGAAAGAAAGAAAGGAAGGAAGGAAGGAAGGAAAGAAAAGAAAAGATCAGGATGCCTGGAAGGAAGGAAGGAAGGAAGGAAGAAAGAAAAGAAAAGAAAAGGAGAAAGGAAAGGAAAAGAAAAGAAAGAACAGGATGCCTGGAAAGAAGGAAGGAAGGAAGGAAGGAAGGAAAAAAAAGAAAAGAACAGAACAGGATGCCTGGGAGGCTCAGTCAGTTAAGTGTCTGACTCTTGATTTCAGTTCAGGTCATGATCTCATGGTTCATGAGTTTGAGCCCCACATTGGGTTCCACACAGACAGTGCCTGCTCAGGATTCTCTCTCTCTCTCTCTCTCCCTCTCTTCTCCTCTTCCTCTCTCTCTCTCTCTCAAAATAAATAAACTTAAAAAAAAAAAAAAAGGATCTACTCCAAAATATGACAAATGTGGATTTCATATGCTACAAGGCTGACACCCAGAAGGTGAGTTCTAGAAAATTCAGCACATTAAGGGCATCCTATGGAGACCTGGCCTGGACAGCCACTCTGCTCTGCCCAGGTGACCCCCTTCTGCAGAGTTATAAGTTCTACACTTCCCTCTGACACCTGGAGTTCAGTTATCCATACGGCTTTCTTACAGAGTTACTGCAGGCTGAATCAAACTTATTAACAATCTACTAAATCCCAAACCGGCAATAGACTGAACAGGTTCAAATTAAGCTCTTAGAAGTTCACAGCCTGCCAGCAAAGGTAACTTATGAACCTCGAAATGAACTGCACACGCGCATCACATCTGCATATCCCCATTTACCACCAGTAAGCATCCCACACAAACCATATGGAAAGAAATCATCAGAGAGCAATCTGTGTTTCCATATTGACTATACCTCATTAGTTTCTGGCTTGATTCTCTTTAACTTGTATTATTAAATATTTGTTTGTTGGTTTCATTTCTTTAAACATGAGTAATGATGATAATTATATCAACTTATATTTATGGGGTTGTTTATAGTTTTCAGAGAATTTTCTCACCCAGTGTCTCAGTCGATCCTCACAATGATCCCCAGGAGAAAATTTAGCTTTTCTGATGAATAAAAAAAAAAAAAGAAAAAAACAGAACAGCTCATCCTGGGTCACACAACTACTGGGTAGCTGAATATGGATTTGAATCTAGATCTTTCAAAATCCAACAACCCAGCACAGTGGAGGTTTCTGTCTTTACCCGGAAAAATCTATAACAATTTTATATTGCATAAGCATTACTTTATCCAAAGTGTCTGGATAAAGAGCCTCCAAAATGCTATTCTAAGATTACCCCTCCACTTTCAGTAAAGGTACTGGGCAAGGAAACTGGTGTTGTCACCTCACTTCTAAAAACAAACAGGGCGCCTGGGTGCCTCGGTTGTTAAGCATCTGACTTCAGCTCAAGTCATAATCTCACAGTTCTGAGTTTGAGCCCCACACCGGGTGAGCTTGAGTCCCGCTTCAGGTGAGCCCCGCTTCTCTCTCTCTCTCTGCCCCTCGCTCATTTGTACCTTCTCTCTCTAAATAAATAAATAAAAACAAAAAAATAAACAATTTTCTACCAGACAAATCTTAAACCTCCAAATAAGTAAACTTTGGATCTCTAACAATGCTTTTAAGAAGTCAATTCTTGGAGGCAAACCATAAGAGACTCTTAAATATAGAGAACAAACCGAGGATTGCTGGAGGGGGTTGGGGTTGGGAGATGGAGAAAAGGGCTGATGGGCATTACGGAGGGCACTTGTTGGAATGAGCGCTGGGTGTTATGTGTAAGTGATGAACCACTAAATTCTACTCCTGATGAGAAGGGAAGCCGGCAAGAGCAGATAAAGGTCAGCCAACTGTCCGAGGCCAGATACCCCCCTTTGCATGCTTTTGGCTTCTATCATCTTGCTTATCTCTTGCATCAGTCAACTGCCCATGGAGCACAAACGACAGTGCCCCTCCTTTTTTTCCTTGGGCCCCTGCAATCCCACCTCACCTGTGCAGCTGATAGAAAGTTTCCAACTACCTGGAAGCCAGCCAGGCATAAACAAAGGCCAGTGGCAGGGCTTGGGCTTGGCCTTTGGAGGTGACTCTGCTGGACCAGCACCAGGGTGAAATAAACAGTCTTTTCTGATTATCCAAGTGCTTGTCACTGGTCTTCCTGTGTGCCAAGGATTGCTGTAACACTGAAACCATTATACGCTATACGTTAACTAACTTGTATTTAAATAAAATGAAAAAAAAAAGTCAACTCTTAGTTTTAGTGTTTTATACTCCCCTGATCCTGCGAGATCATACCTCCACTATCAGGGAAATATCAGCACGCAGTACCACGTACAGCTCTTACAGCTTGCATAGTGCTTTTCCATGCATTTTGTTAAATTCTTACCAGTCCCTCACGTGGTCGTATATCGTACAAGTATTTTTATCTCCACTTTGTGGACGAGGAAACCAGGGCTCATGGTGATCAAAGGCCTTTCACAAAATGACTCATCTCAGAAATTCCAGGGCCACAACCCGTTCAAATTTCAGTACTGCCATCCTTCCCCACACCAGCATAGAAAGCAATGAAGACCTGCATGCAAACCCACTGGGCACGTTCTTTCCTCTCTATGCAAACAAAAGGTGTGACTTCATTGCCTTGATACGGGCATCCTATTTTTCTCTAAGTCTCCTTTTCTTCACGGTTGCCTCCTCCACAGATTAGTACAAACCCGTTATTGACGAGTCCTTTATTTTCCTGCTATGGCACAGCTATGAGGATTAAATCTTTAATGTTTGTAAAAGGACTTTGTAATCATGTACAGCGCAAATATATATGAAAGTATCGTTGTAATAATTACCATTTACTCCGAAGCCAACAAGAGCAGCCTTCCATCCTCCCCCTCACCATGCCTTCTTTTTCCTTTTCCCCCTCTCTCCTTCCATATTAAGTAATTAAGAGCAAAAGGCAGTAATCCATCAAATCAACAGCCAACATAGATACCACAGGACAAAAAATGACAGGAACATAAAAGACCACAGTCTCCTGAGGCAATTAACAGCTCTGGGACTGGCCTAAGATCAGGGCAGAGGCATGGCTGCGGCTTCATAAAACTGAGTCCCCATTTCCTACCCCAACTATTTGTGGGATAAGCTAAGTGATGAAAGACAACAAAATAGAGGCAATATGCTTAGTATCAGTAACGTATGCTTTGCATTATTGCACTAAATATCAAAATTTTAAATGCAATCAATTAACTCAGATAAAAAATTAGAAAAATAACAAAACCCATCATTTCTTTTAAAGGACAAAGCCAGCCTTTTCCCATATATGACTGCTTTTGAAGGTACAAGAAAAATAAGGTCCCCAGTGGACCTTTGCCAAGGGAAAAACAAGTATGGCCATAAAAAGAGAATTTGCCATTCTCGATTACATTATGACATGTGCTTTTCTCCGTTAAATCGTTCCTCGATCCACACAACAGTTCTAAAAAGAATTATTCTTATCTTAAACATTAGAAAAAGGGAGGCTCAGAAAAGGAAGTAACTTCCCACAGCTCTCTACTGCCAAAACCCAGGCCAAATAGTGATGAACAGAGTCACGTGGAAAGACACAGAGGAAGAGTCCTGCCAAACGGAAGGAAGACCAGAAGGGACAGGGGTGGCTCAGCAGGAAGCTCTGTCACACAAGCAGAACAGCGCCGAACAGCAAGACGAACAAGCTAGACCTTCTCCGTCAGAGCAGCGGCAGGCGCTGTTTGCAGCCCCCTGCCCCCCCCCGCCCCCCCCCACACTCTTACCACTTCCATCCACACTAATCCTACTGCCAACTGCCAGCACCGGCCATTTTCTGCCCATGCTCTGGCTGCTAAAGCAGCTTTCTCTGGTGGAAGTGCTGGGGGACTAACATCCCCCTGGCACTAACCCTCCACCAATGACTGAGGAGCGGGTGGATAAATATCCCAGCTCCCTTGCCTCTCAGGAGAGCTAACTCAGATGTGTGTTCTGCATTGTTCCAAGCTTTCCCCAGTGAGAATGGGCCTGGTTGCCCACAGTAGGAATCGGCTTAATAACCCACCCTTTACTGGCTGCTTCTCTTCTCTGTCTCACTTCCCCACTCCCCCTGCTGCTTCTTGGACTAACTCACCAATGAAGTATTTGCATAGAATCTTTGTCTTCTTAGGGGAACCCACACTACAAACACAGCCTGCCCTATGAATTTAGAACAGTGGCAAACCTGTATTGGATTCATCTAACTCCAATGAACTCATGCAACAGAACTCATTCAAGAACTAGTCTGTACAAGGGAAGTTACTACGTCATCCATTTCCTAGGCTGCACTAGCTAGTGGTACTCTGCAGAACGTGAGCCACATCTCACTCTCTCCTGCCCCTGCATTCCAGGCTCCTCGAAGTTAATTTCAGGAATTCTCAAATGTGTCTCACATATACTATAAACCACTCAGCCAGGTCCCTACCACTGACCCTGCCCCACTGAGGGTCACGATCTCTACCCCAGAGTTAACACACTGAGGTCACCTGGGGCTCCCCAGGAACGGAAAAGAATGTCCTCTTCCCTACCTTGGTCATACTTTGTCATACGGGCAATCACATGGCATTTTTTGTGTTCCTGAGTTACATATATCCTCTGTGGAAAAGCCCCTCCGGAATCTGCTGCCTGCAACCCCTCCAACCACAAACCTCAACCATGAGCCCAGGGGGCCACCGTGGAGAGCATCCCCAAGACAGACAGCACGCTTTCATCCCCAAAGTCTTTTCTCATAATCATCCTTATTGCTCCCCAAGCCGTCCTGTCTACCAACCCCTGACGCCCCATTAATAATGATCTCTTCCCAAGTACATGTGAACTGCAGGACTGGTCATAGCTTAGGCCCAAGCAGGGATCCCTGCTTCATTTACTATCCAACACAGACATACACACATCAGCCACACTCCCTGTCTTTATTCAGTTGACCTCAAAAATCAGAGCTAAAGTGATTCTGGACACTGAAATCAATTGGATACAGTGATGAATTGGTCTGGTAACTCCCATCATAAAACCAGCTCTATAATGTGTGGTCATAAACTCGGTGCCTTCCATTCTGTGCTGTCTGAAATCTTATAACCTTTTCTAAAGAACATAATGTACTTTACTTTGCCCTAGAACTTTTATAAAGGCTTTAGTTCAAAGTCATAAACTTCTGACCTGATTAGATTGGGGTACCCACTGGGAGAAATCAGAGGTCCAGGAGTTTCGAAGGGCTTTAAGTAGAGTATAATTGAAAAGTTAAGATCAAGATATAACAAATTGAACATAGAAGCACATGAAAACAGAAAGCTATAGCTCAAATGCCACATCTTCTTTTTTTTTTTTTTTTTAAATAATCTCTACCCCCAAGGTAGGGCTCAAACTCACGACCCCTAGATCAAGAGTCACATGCTCTACCAACTAAGCAAGCCAGGTGCCCCTCCACTGTTGGGAGCCATTTCTGAACTCACTAAGTTGAGAATACTCCTTGTGAGGTTAAGACGGGCTTTGCACGGCCTCCTGCCATCAGATGGTGACCAATGTCTACGCCCCTACTTGATTATTTTTTTGAGCACCGATTCCCCCAAGGCACCCTGTTGATTGGTATCTGGAGTGACTTGTCTCCTTATCCTAAAATATGCTGATTACACCTTGTGAAGGAACATATTATGGGAATTTCTTTTTGTGTGATTATGGGAGCAAACATTACATTTCCTGAGAAACTTGTTTTTCTTCCCTTCAAGAAAACAGGCTATTGACCCCTGCTCACAAAGAACGAACTTTTGCCTTTGCTGTGCTAAAAACATTGTCTTGTATTTGAATGCTGAAGATAGCTTCCTTCCCCATATGATAAGCATCTAAATCACCTACATCAATCACTATTGATAAAGATTATGCATCAGTCTTCTACCAATCTATGTTCTAGAAAATTTTTATATACCAAAGAAATTTGTCATCAGAAATCACTAAGGCAAATGCCACTTCTGTGCTGTGCCCCACACATTTTTTACCATAAATAGAGCTGAGTCTCAGTCAGTGCAGTGATGCCTGCCTGGTGATCAGAAAGAATCTCATGGCTCTCTCATCCCTCCTCCTTTTTGCCAACACCGTCCATCCTTCAGGGGACCCTGGACCTGCTAGAGCTGGACTCCAGCACTCCACAGCCTCTTTAAACCCCATTCTGTTCCCTGCACACACATGCACCCAACACACATACTCACACGCACAGTCATGCATACACACACAGGATCACTCACTCAATAGGCACAGAGCACTTGGTTTAACACAGAAATGCTGATTCTAGAACTGGAGTCTCTGGGATCAAATCCGAGATCTGCACTTAAGTTACTTTAACTGCTATGTGCCTCAGTTTCCCCCACAAGAAAATGAAAGCAATAATAATTGCTTAAAGTTCTAATGATTAACAATTCTTATTTATCTTTTTAATCAAAATGTATTTTGTTCAGGAATAGAATTTAGTAATTCATCACTTACATCCAGTAGTCATCCCAACCAGTGTCCTCTTTTAAGGCCTCTCACCCCTTTAGCCCTTCCCCCCACCCAACACCCCCCAAGCAACCCTCACTTCGTTCTCTGTATTTGTGAGTCTCTTACGGTTTGTCTCCCTCTATGTTTTGTTATTATTTTTGCTTCCCTTCCCTTATGTTCATCTGTTTTATTTCTTAAATTCCACATATGAGTGCATATGATATTCATCTTTCTCAGACTGACTTATCTTGCTTAGCATAATACACTCTAGTCCTATCCACATTGCTGCAAATAGCAAAATTTCATTCTTTTTCATCGCCAAGTAATATTCCATTGAATATATACACCGCATCTTCTTTATCCATTCATTGGTTGATAGACATTTGGCCTCTCTCCATACTTTGGCTATTGTTGATAGTGCTGCTATAAACATCGGGGTGCATGCGCCCTTCTGAATCAGCATTTTTGTATTGTTTGGATAAATACCTACCAGTGCAATTGCTGGGTCATAGAGTAGTTCTATTTTTAATTTTTTGAGGAACCTCCATACTGTTTTCCAGAGTGGCTGCACCAGTTTGCATGATTAACTATTTTTAAAGTGCTTAAAAGAGTGACTCACAGAGTCACTCACTTTTTTTTTTTTAATGTTTATTTATTTTTTGAGAGAGAGAGCACGAGCTGCAGAGTGGCAGAGAGAGAGGGAAGCACAGAAGCTGAAGTGGCTCCAGGCTCTGAGCTGTCAGCACAGAGCCTGACACTGGGTCAAACTCACAAACTGTGAGATCATAACCTGAGCCGACATCAGATGCTTAACCAAATGAGCCACCCAGGCGCCCTATGCTATCTTCTGTCTTATTTTAGTAACCTGTGCATTTTATCTTATCATTTTTACTAAATTTTAGACAACATAGATCAGAAAGCACAATTCATACTGATACTTCTTCTATCAGGCCTTGCATTTGCAAGCTGCTTAACGGTAAATGCTTACAGAATTTTGTCTGATTTAGTGTGCACCAAAGCTGAGGCCTCCAGCCCCATATTTTTAGCACCACAATGATGAAATTAATTCAATAAAACAAAAGTAGATAGAAAGGAATTTGAAAGAATATGCAAATATGCAACTAAGAAGAGGGATCTACCGATACCAAACATACAGAATGGTAGGGCCGGGGCGCCTGGGTGGCTCAGTCGGTTAACTGTCTGGCTTCGGCTCAGGTCATGATCTCACGGTTCGTGGGTTTGAGCCCCATGTCAGGCTCTCTGCTGACCGCTAGCTCAGAGCCTGGAGCCTGTTTCGGATTCTGTATCTCCCTCTCTCTCTGACCCCCTCCCCCCCTGCCCCCCGCTCATGCTGTCTCTCTCTCTCAAAAATAAAACATTAAAAAAAAAAGAATGGTAGGGCCAAGTCTCCGGCCACACAGAGCTCCACCAAAAATACCAACATGCTTAAGGAGATGTTATTTCCTCAAGCTTCTCACAAAATGAATTTAAACTGAATACTTCTGACAAAACTAAGAGGAAACCAAGAACCCAAAAATCCATGAAAGCATAAGAAGCATGTGCATTTTATATGTACCAAGTAGAATAGGCCACCAAATTTATGGGAAAGCCCGGTTCCATACATAGGAACAAAGGGAACACATCTGCTGATTCTGAGAGCGCCACCACCGCCGCCTCCCACAAGAAAAGCTCTCGTTCTGTGTCCACCTATTCTGGGCCAGACAAAGATCTAGTGGTACCGTCCAAGTTAAAATGACACATAAAAAATGTATCCAGTTTTGTTCTTCCCCAAACTACACTAAAACTATCAAGAAGGGATTTCTTTTAATGGTTTTTTTAATTTATTTTTGAGAGGGGTGCCTGGGTGGCTCAGTTGGCTGAGCATCTGACTTCAGTTCACGTCATGATCTCACAGTTCATGGGTTCGAGCCCCACGTCGGGCTCTGTGCTGATTGCTAGCTCAGAGCGGGAGCCTGCTTCAGATTCTGTCTCTCTCTCTCTCTCTCTCTGCCCCTCGCCTGTTCATGCTCTCTCTGTCTCTCAAAAATAAATAAATGTAAAAAAATAAATAAAAATTGAAAAAAATTTTTAAATTTATTTTTGGAGAGAAAGAGAGAGGGAGAGAATGAGTGAGGGAGGGGCAGAGAGAGCGAGGGACAGAGGATCCAAAGCAGGCTCTGAGCTGACAGCAGAGAGCCCAACGCAGGGCTCCAACTCACAAACCATGAGATCATGATCTGAACCAAAACAAAGAGTCTGACGCGTAACTGACTGAGCCACCTAGGCGCCCCAAAAAGGGATTTTTTTTTAGGACGGATTTTTTTTAAGTTAAGGTAAAAGAGAGGAGAAAACAACATAAAATTTTTGAGAATTGGGGAAAATACCAAGTTACTGGAGGAGCTCTTTGAAAATACTACTATTAATTGTGATTTTTAATGAATAGGAAGGAAGCTAAATTTTTCCATTTTGGATTTCACTTGAAATGAAATGGTCTATGGTGTGGAACAAAGTCTTCAATGCCTGAACAGAGAAGTAATAGTTAAAGCATTATCAGAAAATGTTAATTTAATTATGAGTGAAAGCAATTATCTTTCTGTCAGCATTAATACACCACTCAAATATCTTTAGACATCTGTGAATTCCATACGCAAGTTTCACAGCTTAGGAAACTATATGTACAATTTCCTTGGCCAAGGATCTTTACATGATCATGAAGATTAGCTTATAACCCACAAATGTATTTACCAGTAATGAAACACAATTTTTAAAATATCATAACAAATCATCTGATCCCCTTACATTTGAAACCCACATATGGCTCTGGCCATCAACTAAAATCTGAGAAATACATTACCCATGAATTAACTTAATCAGATGCTTGGATGCAAACATGAGGAGAAATATTCCCTCCCTTCAAAGGACAAATTTGTAAAACAGTAGTTTATCTTGGAAAAAAAATAAGTTGATCTACTTATAAATATGCCCACTTTCTTAGTTGCTAAGACCATTTTCCCTTTAGATTGTCTACACAGACGACTTTGAGACTGAAGGGCCGTAGATTTGTCACCTCAAAAAATGCCTCTTTGGTATAAGGATCATTTGGGTCTGTTTATTTTTAAGAAACAGGAGACTCTGAAAACCGAAGGGGAAGCTCTAAAAGCTGAGTAGAAGTTAATCCTTTTATAAACAGACATTTACATCTATAAGGGAAATCAGCATTTGTAGGGGTGTTTCCCTCAGTACCAGAAAGGGGGAGATGACTCTAAATCTCTAGAAACTAGAAACTCTTACCTACAGATAAGGCAGGACTCACGTCTGCATCACAACCTTACCCCTGTTTACAGGGCTTCACCCAGTGACCTCTCATAACTAACTCCCCACCCCCAACAATTTCTCCTGTATTTAGCTGAAGATGCTATTTACTTAACATGCTGACTTGAGCCATCTCCAGGAGTTACTCAGTTTTCTGGTCTTTCCCAGGTGTATAAGAGGTATACACGGTTATTAATCGTGTTTGTTTCTCTCCTGCTAATTTGTCCTTTACTGCAGTGGGTCTCAGCCAAGGACGAGACGGTGGAGGAAAAATTATTTTTCCTCCCCTGTAAGACAATATGTATTCAACATATACATGTGTTCCATCAGTCAGGACATTTCTGGTTACAAGTGATAATAAAACCAACTCAAACTTATTTGTAATAAAAAAAGAAATTATTGGTTTCGTTAATTGAAAAGGAGAAGGAAGGAATTCTAGTTTCAGTCACGGTTGTATCAAGCAATGTCATCAGGACTCACTACAGTCCACGCCTTGACTTCCTAACATCTATAAACCTTTCTTGTGTCTGTTTGTTGGAGTAGGCTCTATGCCAAACGTTGGGCTAGAACTCACACCCCCGAGATCAAGAGTCTTATGGTTTCCTGATTAAGCCAGTCAGGTGGTCCCTAAACCTTTCTTTAGGTACAGTTTGAAAAATGTATCCTCCTGGGGTGCCTGGGTAGATCAGTTGATTACGTGTCTGACTCTTGGTTTCTGCTCAGGTCATGATCTCGCGGTTCGTGAGTCTGAGTCCCAATGGGCTCTGCACTGACAGTGCGGAGCCTGCCTGAGAGTCTCTCCCTCTCTCTGCCCACCCCACTGGTGCTATCTCTGTCTCTCTCAAAATAAATAAATAAACATTAAAAAGAATTATTAAAAAATAATAAAAATAAAAACCATCCCAACATTATGAAACTATTCAATATACCACTAAAATCGCACTTGCCCGCTTCCTAAAGGGATATACCCCAATATGAAATCTCCTGAAGTTATTCTACTCAAGATATCTGTGTGCTATCTCGCAGACAAGTGTACATGTATTTCCTTGCTGCCTGGACATCTATGGATAGAACACTTAACCACCCGGACGGACCCAGTATACAAGGGCTGGGGGAGAGAAGGGTGGAAAACAGGACCACTATTAGAAAAACAATTCCCGTTTGAAGGAAAAACAGGAAAGGAGGGAAAAAACCACAATGATCATGAGCAGTATATCCTACTTGCGAGGAATATCAACCACACCCTGCTGGAGAAAAGCAGCTGCCTCTTGTTTTGCTCTCTACCAGAAGCCCCCTTCATCACTGCCCTGTAAGTCTGCATCTGAGATGGGCATTAGTGGGAGAATCAATCTCCTCTTCGGGGGCTGCCCCTTTCAGCAGCTTGGCACCCATCGTTGCAGGTTTGGAAGCCTGAAAATAACCTTCTGGGTTAAACAGGAGACAACAAACCTTTGCTCACTAGACTTAGGGATTCTCTTGCAACACAACCTTCTTAAAAGCTTAATAAGTCTTTTGCTTATATGCATTTGGTCAATTTTCTGACTTAAGTACCAAAGTCAGGTCCAGGAATTTAGACCCTAACCAAAGAATTGCGGTCTTAGTGCTCTGCCTACCCTCCAGCCTTCAGCTTCGTGGTGTCCATCTCGACATCAGATTCAGAGAAATGCAAAACAGTAGCAGAATTAGGAGGCACAGGCACTCCGTACCCTCGGGCTGCATGTTGTAAATCTTTACCAGGCAGGAAACACACTGTTGGAAGTGGCCAGAAGGAGACGCACATGGAGCATTTACCAGACTCAATTTCACTCCCTTTCACGTTTCCTGCCTCTCTTGTTTTTTAGCCTCTAATAGAGAATTCACCTTTTCCAATCCTGCATGAGTCATGATATCCTCACAGACAATTTGGATTACTAGCAGAAAGACAGTAAAGTCTTGAAATAGCCCCAAATCGGGGCACCTGGGTGGCTCAGTCGATTAAGCGGCCGACTTCGGCTCAGGTCATGATCTCGCAGTTCATGAGTTCAAGCCCCATATCGGGCTCCGTGCTAACAGCTCAGAGCTTGGAGCCTGCTTCAGATTCTGTGTCTCCTTCTCTCTCTGCCCTCTCTGCCCCTCCCCTGCTCACACTCCATCTCTGTCTCTCAATAATAAATAAATATTTTTAAAAATTTTTAAGAAATAGCCCCAAATCGAGATTCTTTTCTCTTTCTTGGAAGAATTACTGGAGTCACCTGGGGGGTGGTTTAGGGTTTCATTGGCCTGAGTCAAGACGAAAGCTGGAAGGAAGAGCTTAGGAGGAAATATAAGACAAAAGTTAATGAGTACAAGCAACTGGCAGTCAAGGCCATGTCCCGTGTCCAGCTGGTGACGGAATCACTGTATCCCCTTCTCCCGTCACCACCCCCCTACACAGGGAAAGTAGAACCGCACTGTGATCCCACCACACACTGGCCTATGTGTCGCCTTAATTGACTTCTTACCTGCGCACATAAATAGACACCTAATGCGGTAGTTCAAAAGTCAAAAACTCAGTCACGCTCTTCAGAATCAGGAAGCTACAAGGAGATGTACCCTGCTGTTTTTAAATTATTAATATGTAGCTGCTGTGTCCCCAGAGCTAATCAACCTCTCAGCATCCCCTAAATAGCACCTTCTTTTCTAAGATATGAATAAATATGGAGATAAACAGAGAGAGGGATTAAACAGCAATCATTAGTATGGCTGTGGACTGAAGATAATCCTTATTTTCTTCTTTCTGCTTTTGTATACTTTCTAAATTGTCTGAAGTGATTTTGAATTTTTTTAAAAAGAGAAGAAAGGCACAAAAATTTTTTTTAAAATGCAGTTAGCACGGGAGATCTCCTTGGGGTGATGGAAATGTTCTAAAACTGGACTGTGGTGATACGGCACAACTCTGTAAATTTACTAAAAATCATTCACTTATCCACTTAAAATGGGGGACTTTTATGGTGTGTAAATTATACCTCAATAAAGCTGTTAACAAAGGGAGCACCTCCATTTGACTGAAGTTCAAGGACAGTAATCCTATCCCGCCCCCAGAGTGTTGGGAGAAAATAACACGGACAGGTCAGATGAGAAAGTGACGTGGCCCACGAAAGAAGAAACAAAGGCAGAAAGGCAGGAAGAACAAAAGAAAGCAAGGAAAAGAGTGAAGCAAGGGAAGGAAGGAGACGAGAAAGGGAGAAGGGAGAAAAGAGCTCAGAAATGAAACGGGAGGCGGGGGCGCCTGGTGGCCACCGGCCCGCCACAGGGACCGGTGTGATCGTCCTCGGACACTGCTGGCTGCCCAAGAACAAAGGAAAGGAAAGGAAACAAATGGTTGCCTGACAGAGGTCACAGTCACGCAGCACGGGCGTCTCCTTCAGGTTCCAGATCATTTCATAAACTGTAAGAAAAAGGCAATCATATCCATAGCCTAATCTCTACAAACCTATAGACTGTTTCCTGGAGCCCCAACGATGTGGGAAACAAAGACAAAAGGAAATGGCAGACAGAATTAAATTTCCTTAGACCTGCATCCCATTGACAAATACTTGAGGCAGGCAGAGTAAAACATTTCTCCAGGAACTCCCTGCTGTCTTCATGCTAATGCTTTGCTGAAGGGAAAAACAACCCGAGTTTGACCACAGCGAGGCCTCCAGTATCCTGAGTCTTCTTTAGCATATGAAAATCTCCTTGGAAACTTCATCTAGACTTTACCTCCCCCAACTCCTTAGTATATAATCAGTCTCTCTTCAGGGTCCTGGGGCAGCTCTTTCGGCCCACAGGTCCTGTCCCTGTGCTTTAATAACATGACCTTTTTGTACCAAAGATGTCTTCAAGACATTCTTTCCTGGCCGTATGCTCCGAGCCCTACCAGCACCCCAAAACCCTATCGCTTTGAAGATATTCATATTATTTGTGAATTCTACCAATTCTGTCAGGGTGCGACCACACAGAGCAATTTTGGCACTACGTCTTTCGAAGACGGATTGTATACAACCAATTAAATGCTATCATGGTGTTGGTGTACCACGTGGACACAAACAGCTCCAAGCATTTGCTTTGCCCAAGTTAGAGAAGTGCTGGCTTCATATAATTTAACTCACCCTTTGTAGAACATCTGTTGGATGAAGAAATTTTCCTGTTTTGAGGGATCTAGAGACAAACAAGGTACAGTTCCCGTCTTTTAGGAATTTCCAATCAAACAGAGTGGATATATTCTCTCTGGGGGCAGCTGTCACATTTTATGAAAGAAGCAATGTGTGAAAGTAAGACTAGGGCTTCTGCATAGAATTTGAAAAGAAAAAGATGAGGGAGTGCCTTCCAGCCTAGGAAACAGAATTCATAAAGGTACAGAGAATGACAGATGTAGCGAGTGATTAGGAAATGCTGAATCATTCGGCTTGATGACATGCAGGATTCATAAGCGAGTGATGGAAAACCCGTAATTAGGATCAGATGGTGGAAAACCTAGGGAGCGTAGGCGCTCCTGTACATGTAAACTGGAGTCCATAAAAATATTCAGAACAAGGACATGTCTCAAGATCCCAGTTGCTGTGAAGTGTAAGGTGGTGTGGTAATTTTAAAGATAATGTCCACAGTCTTTGATATGTGCTGGGAGCCATTCTGAACTCACAAGTTGAGAATATTCCTTGTGAGGTTAAGGCAGGTTTGCAAGGCCTCCTGCTGGCAGATGATGACCGATATCTATCCCCACTCAATGGTTTTTTTGCTTGAGCACCAATCCCCAAGGCACCTTGTTGATGGTATCGGGAGTGACTTGTCCCCTTATTCTGGCCCTAATATATGCTGACTGCACCTTGTGAAGGAACTTACTGCAGGAACTTCTTTTGTAATTATGGGAGCAAACATTGCATTTCCTGAGAATCCTGTTTTTCTTATACTTCCCCTTAGGCAGACAGGCTATTGACCCCTGCTCACCAAGAATGAACTTTTGCCTTTGCTGGGCTAAAAACACTGCCTTGTATTTTGAATGCTGAAGATAGCTTCCTTCCCCATATGATAAGCATCTAAATCACCTACATCAATCACTATTGAAAAAGATTATGAATGAGTCTTCTACCAATCTATGTTCTGGGAAATTTTTACATACCAAAGAAATTTATCATCAGAAATCACTGTCTAAGGCAAATGCCACTTCTGTGCTGGGCCCCATACACTTAACCATAAATAAAGCTGAGTCTCAGTGCAGAGATGCCTGCCTGGTGATCAGAAAGAATCTCGTGGCTCTCTCATCCCTCCCTTTCGCCAACACCGTCCATCCTTCAGGGAACGCTGGACCTGCTGGAGCTGGACTCTGACATATATGGATTTTGCATGTGGGAGAAAGAGAAATAATTTGTGGCCAGAAGACAAGTTGTAGCGACTTTAAAGATTCATCCACAAATTCTTTGATATTCCTCGTCTCAGGAGATGGAACTCAATTCCTCTTCCCTTGACTGTGGACTGCTCTTAGTGACTCTCCTCTAATGAATTAAATATGGCAGAAGTTATGGATGTGGCTTTCAAGGTTAGGCTATAAAAGGATTGCAACTTCCATCTGGGCAGAGCATACAGTCTGTCTCACTCTCAGATCAATCTCTGCGGGAGAAGCCTGCTTCCTCGTGCTAAGGCAGCCTGGTGGAGACGCCCAGGTGGTGAGAAACAGCACGCTAAAAATCCTGTGAGTGAGCATGGAGGCAGCCGAACCTCAGATGACAGCAGCCCAGAATAAGACCTTGACTGCAGCTTCATGAGATCTTTCTGACGTAGGACCACTCAACTAAACGACTCCTGGGCTTATGACCTGTGGAAACGGTGAGCTTATCATTTTAAGCCATTAAATTTTGAGGTAATATGTTATGCACAAATATATAATGCAAATAGCTTAGAGGGAAGAGAGACTGGAGAAGGCAGAGAGATAAGTGAGAGCTGGCCCTAGGAAGGGCAAAGACAATGAAAATGTAAATCAGAACAGTAACCATGACTGGGGAAGAAAGGATGTATACCCAAGGACTGATAGGAATTTAATTAACAGCATTTATGGGCTAATTAAATTGAGGGGTAATATTAAGAAAGAGAGATGTTATAAGGCTCTTGCCATGTCCAGTTGAGGTGACCAAGGAGGGGGTAATGTCATTAATGAAAAATCATTAAAGAAAAGGTTGCGCATGAAGGAGGGAATCATGAGTTTATTGCGTGCAGTCATGTCTGCATGTATTTGGGTTCTAAGCATGTTGACTCTTATAGACAGCTGACATCT
The DNA here is from genome assembly GCA_004023845.1 of Helogale parvula. Classification (NCBI taxonomy): domain Eukaryota; kingdom Metazoa; phylum Chordata; class Mammalia; order Carnivora; family Herpestidae; genus Helogale; species Helogale parvula. The sequence continues at coordinate 206,850 of PJEM01002063.1, read as the reverse complement.
ACAGAGATAGTCCAAAAGCTACTGCAAAATCCTCCCCGGCACACTTAGGGCACACCTGACTCCCACTAGAGATGGAGACCGAACAGTAACAGACATGGGGCAAAGCGATCCACACTCTGAGTGGTAATGCTCGAAAGGACCTTTCAGACTTTCATTGGCTGAAAATAAAGGAAGGTTGTTCACAATATAATAAAGGTTCAGCGGTCCAGTGCTAAGAAACTTGGAACTCAAAACACTGAGATGGGTGGCATAAAAGTACAGAAGAGGGTACTTGGCCACTGGGATCATTAGGTCTAGAAAAATGCTTCCTGTATGTACATCAACAGAATTTTCTTTTCAAGACTTGTTTGTATGTGATACGGGGCATAAGGAAAATAAGAAATGTTTCAGGACATCGAGTCCCACTACTAACAAGGGAACAGTAGAGTATAAATAAATGATTTAACAAAAACATAATCAAAAAGCCAGGACTCTCAGAGTAAAGCAGCGTGAAGGACTTTCCTGTGACACCTAATGACTACGACAGTTTCCTATGGAAGTTGTTTTACCCGCGTGAAAGTGTGCATTTGTATATTAAGCAGGATACATCTAGATGGCTAATTTATTCATTTAAATAAAATAACAACCTGTGATGCTTTAAGTCAATATTTGAAAACACATCCAAGATTCAAAGTTAATAGAGAGGACTCCAAGGAAAGAAGTAAAAGCCTCAGGGAAAATTATGCTGCCAAAACTGGAATGATTATGAGATGAAATTTCAAATTTTGTTTTTGCTTTAGTTCATGCACTTGGGCAGGAACGATTCTTAGAATAAATAAGTACATTTCAGGGCTTCTAACAACCAAATGTCTTTCTCAGCCTCTGCCAGTCACAAAATCACAAGTCCCTCAGGTGCCCTTCTTTAGGTCAAATAACCCTACAAGTTCACCTCTGCAGCACGACTATCTATTTTTCCACTTGCTCTGCAGCAGGAAGTAGCCATGTCGATCCTGGAAATCTGTACATCCGACCATTGCTGCCTCAACAGCTGAGTCCCACCGTGTGCCAAATTCAGGGCACTAGATAATTATAGATATTCCCTACACTAAAAGCTATCAGTTACTGGACATTTTTAATAGGAAACAGGTGTGGATCTCAGCTAACAAATTTAACTGGGCACGAAAACTCACATTTCAACCTAAAGAAGGACTCTGCGCCCTAGCTCCTCCTGGCTGGCAGTAAACTCAGTCTTAATCATTTGCACCCATCTCCCCTCCCTTCCCTGCGGGCTGGGACGTTTTACAGCCAAATCAGTCATCAATCACTTGTCTGCAGTGGTTACAGCTGAAAAGTCCACTGACCTATGAGTTACAATTACTTCCTGCCTCCTATTCATCAGGGAGTAATGAGAGCCAGAAAAACACTCCCTGGCCCCTAGAGGCTGTCTCAATGACAGTCCCAGAGTCCTGTTCTAATTTCAATGTCACATCTCAGACCTTCGCCTGTGCTGACTCCACACTTTCATCTAGTAAAATATCCAAATTCCTAAGCCCCTGTTGCCACCATGAGGAATGTGGACGATCCTAGGCGAGGACCACAAGCGCGGAGGGAAGACTGTGTGAGTATAAAGGACAGAGTCAAGGAACCCGTCACATCTATACCAGCACCCAGAAGTTCACAAAGTGCGGGTAGGGTAAATGAGCAATCCAATGGCGGCTGCCAGAGGACTGGAAAGTATCCAATGGATTGAGCAGTTAAGAAGTCCATTTGGTCACTTTGATTTAAAAAAAAAAAACAACATTTCAAGGCCTGGGTGGCAGACTAGGTTAAGTACCTGACTCTTGGTTTCAGCTCAGGTTCATGCTCAGCTCAGGTTCATGACTTCAAGCCCCACATCAGGCTCTGCAGTGGCAGCACAGAGCCTGCTTGGGATCCTCTCTCCCCCCCTCTCTCTGCTCCTCCCCTGCTCTCTCTCTCTCTCAAAATAAATAAATAAAATTAAAAAACATTTCAGAGCAGTAATAGGAAAGGAAATCTGACCGAAATAAGAGTCTTTTAAGAAGTGGGAAAGGGAAACAGGAAGTTTAGTCTGTTCTTTTGAAAATGTGATAGTTAGAGATGATTTTGGCGGGGGGAGCTGGGGGGTCTGCCAAGGCTTGTTTTTGTAAGATAACAACAATTTGAGTATCTTTAAAGGCTACAGGGAAGGAGCCAGGATGACCCCCTAAGACAAAGAAATATTGGAGAAAGGCTTATCTTTATTCCGAGGGAGATACGAGGGACGGTACTTAAAAGCAGAGAAAAATATTTGTAAAATGAGAAAGGAAAGGGGTGCCCTCTATGAATATAGAAACGAGACAAATGTGGGGCTGACAGGCAAGTTTGGGGTCACAAGGTCGGGCAACTGTAGGAGCTCAAACCTCAGAGCCTTGTCTTGGGGTTTAAGACATTGCCAAGTGACGGGGTGGACAGTGGGTTTGACGCATGAGTCAAAGATTTTAGTTTTGTTTCCATTTTTTGTTTTCGCATATACATATACAGTGATCTCACTAACCTCACTTATTAATCCTAATAGTTTGGGATTCTTTTGGATTTTCTAGATCCACAATCATGGAACCTACAAGTAATAAGCTTCATTTTTTCCTTTGTAAAAGTTGTGCCTCTCATTTATTTTACTTGCCTTACAGCATTAGCTACTGCTGAGCTTACATTAATTCTTTGGCCACGGATTCCTACACCACACAGAGACTACAGATTCAGGCTCCACACCTTTCCGATACAGGCTTGGGGGTTTAATTTCTCCAGGAGGTTTACTTTTCCTCACCCCAGACCACACCTGGGACAAGACTGCTTCTTTCCTAGACCCATGGGCAGAGGCTTCTAGTTTCCACACAGCAGCAGCCTTTCGGGGGGGGGGAAGGGGAACTGTAGTCTAGGATTCCAATTCCAGCTCCCCACCTCACCCAGCCCAAGGACACCTCTCTTTGGTGGACGGTCCTAGCCTTCTGTGGCCTTCGTGCAGCGTTGTCTACGTTCTCTGTGATGGCGACAAGGGCTTAGGAACCTGGATGTTTTTCTATGCTGTGGATGTTAAACTCTAACCCCTAGAGCCGGTTTACATCCAGTCTTTTGGGCCTCGAGAACAACAGCGTGGATGCTTGGAGTTCCCCTTTTCTTTCTTTATTTTCTTCCCTTCTTTCATCCTGGCATTTGGTGACTTCCTTTTCTTACTTCCACCTCAGCTCTGAAGTCATGCCTCTTTAACCAGCGCTGCGGTGAGGCGGGGCCGGCCTTGAGGCCTTACTGCTGGTACTGTCATGTCTGCTTCATGGTGCCAATCTGCAGAGCTAGAACATTTGCTTCAGGGGCCCTCGACAGCTGAGGGGGACAGACACAGAACAAGGGCTGCCTGTATCCTGGTCTGGGCTGTGACGGCAGGCCCAGACAGAAAGACAAGGGGGACACGGCATTGAGGATAGTGGCCAGAAGATGCTGAAGTGATGTGCTATGAAGTCTACACTGGAGAGGAGAGGAAGTGAGCGCAGGAAAAGGAGAGGTAAAGGGTTTGGGCCAATGAGACAGCAGAGCGATGGTCTAGGAATAAAGGAGTGTAAGATTACGCAGGCCAGGAGACTGTGTTCACAGGAGGGATAACGAAGCTTAAGCCTTAAAAAAAAAAAAAAAAAAAAAAGATTGTTTCCAGATGCTGTCAAGACCACGGAGGTGGTGTACTTAGGTGGAAAGTAGACAAAGCCTGCTGGGATTGGATCCCGGCAGGTGATGCTTCAGATGCCCCACCTACCATCTGGTCTTCCACACGCAGGTCACCCATTTCCAACCCATACAGTCATCCCTGCAGATTTTATTTAGGCCAGTGCTCACCAAAGTGTGGCCCAGGAGCCTCTGAAGGCTGTGTTGTGTGGAAGTCAGAAACAGGAGCCTGGGACTAAGACTCCCTGAGAAGCATCCTTCCCTGGTATGTTTACCTTGGACAGGTTACTTAATACCCCTGAGCCCCCATTTCCTCATTTCTAAAATAGGGATATGGAGACACCTGGGTGGCTCAGTGGGTTAACCGTTGACTTCTGCTCAGGTCAGGATCTCACATTCGTGGGTTCGAGCCCCGCATCGGGCTCTGTGCTGACAGCTCAGAGCCTGGAGCCTGCTTCGGATTGTGTCTCCCTCTCTCTCTGCCCCTCTCCTGCTCATGCTCTGTTTCTCCCTGTCTCTCAAAAATAAATAAACATTAAAAAAAATTTTTTTAATAAAATAAAATAGGGATATGAGTAGCATCTACTTCGTTGGGTGGCTATGAGGGGTAAAGGATGCAATACATGTAAAATGGTTGTTTCCGAGCTTGGCACATAAGAAATGATTAGAAAACCCGAGGTAATACTCAGACATGAGAAAAGCACTGCTGTAGAAATGAAACCATTTATTCTATTCTTAAAGGAGAAAGAGCGGGATGCCTGGGGGGCTCAATCAGTCCGGTGTCCCACTGCGGCTCAGCTCATGATCTCACGGTTCGTGGGTTCGAGCCCCGGGTCGGGCTCTGTGCTGACAGCTCGGAGCCTGGAGCCTGCTTCCGATTCTGTGTCCCCCCCCCGCCTCTCTTCCTCACTCTCTCAAAGATAAACATTAAAAAACAAAGAAAAAAAAGAAAGAGTGACCCCCAAAGACTTCATTCTTTCATTTAAATGAAACGCTATTTGTTTACAAACAACCTTGATAAGGTTACTAAAATCTTGTGTTCATACCCTAATCCTCACCCTTTACCTGATTTTCGTCAATTTGTAATCTCTACTGCAAAGGCCTTGTCTTCACCCCCAGGAACACAGAAAATCCCTTTGCACACGCGCACAGGCTGATGACACCCCCCAGTTTTGAGGAAGGATACTTGGTTCTGGTATATTATCAGAGTCTCCCAAGGCTGGTAAGATATTTTTATTGCTGATGTTCTTGCTCTTGAGTTAGAAATTATTATTTAGATTCACCAACACCAGTTTAATGTGAAAATAATTGCCTGGTTAACGCTGCCCTGGGCAGTGAAATATTTTGCAGACACAGTACTGGGGTCCATAATGTCCCAATAAATGGACATTTGGGGGGGCCTGGGTGGCTCAGTTGGTTGAGCTCCAGCTCTTGATTTCAGCTCAAGTCATGATTCCACAGTTCATTACGACCAACCCCTGCATCAGGCTCTGTGCTGACAGTGCGGAGCCTGCTTGGGATTCTTTCTCTCCTCTCTCTGCCCCTCCCCATCCCTCTCCAAAGAAATAAACAAACATTTTAAAAATGGACATTTAAATGCATATCCAGTAAATTTTATGATTCCCTACCCTCTGGTATCTCTGTGGATACTGAGAGGACATTACAATTTGACACGGCTGACATGTTTGAGACATGCGAATCTCCCCCATCAACACTGAAGACCACGTATGTGGTGATTTCCTACATCAAATATGCTGCAGACTTTTACTTTGGAAATCCCATGCTGTATAAATTAGAAAAGCCCAGGCAGGTCAGGAGAGCATGTGTACCAGGTGAACAGGGTCATCTGCGTTCTTACTGAAACACAAAGGCCACAAATCCACAATCACCTGGGTGGCTGAGCTGGGCCTCGATGCGGAGGGTTACGGCTCCCAGTCTAGGGCTCATTTGCGTGTCCCACATCACGGCATGAATCTGGGAGCCGAATTCAACTGTGATGTCTTGCCAACATAAATAATTGCTGGCTGACAGAAACTTCTGGGGGCAGACAATTCCATGTCAAAAAAAAAACACTTGGAAAGCTCAAATCCAAACCCATTCTACCATATAAATTAGCCAATTTCACAGTGTATGATAAGAGCACTACTTCTCATTGCCTGTCTGAACTAGGAATTCTTTTGCCGAGGCACATTTTGTTGGGAGCAAAATATCCTTTACTGAGCATTCACAAAATCAAGATCTCATTTTCCAAAGTGCTATCTCTGAAAACATAATCAGCTGCAAGGAATGGATCTCTTTACATAAATTAATTCTGCAGACGATTTTTCATGCCCTCCCCTACCTTGAAGGCTAGCACTAAATGAGACACACTTAGGCCCGCAACTACAGTTCATCTTGGTTGGTGGGCATTTTTGCTCTCTGGGAAAGCATTTTAATCTTCTGTAGGAGCAAAGCAACTTGGGAGTGAGGAGGAATGTCAAACTGTCAACAAAGAAAAGAGATGAAAAGAACCAAAGAAACCAATCGAAAGGGATTCAAGGACAAAGGGACTATGAGAAGCACCAGAGGAAGAGGCCACCTGCAGGAAGTGCTTTGGGCTCTACCTTGTGATTAACTCCGCATTAGCTCCTGACCTATAATCCCCTTGCCCTCATCAGTTTCTTTGTTCGTTGCTCTAGTTGATTTCTCTATACAGGAATTAGGGATTTCACACAAAAAAAAAAAAAAGAAAGAAAGAAAGAAAGAAGAAAACATTTTTACTACAAAGATCTTAAAACCAGGTTGTTAAATTCAGAAATGGTCCCATGCCAACTGGTAAATCACTGCTACCCAAGCCCACTGAGTCCTCCCTCTCACACTGACTGAAGCACCCCAGATCTGGAGAGCCCCAAGTGGCTGTTGCCCAGACACTCGGTGCCCAGGGGCCGTCCAGCCGGCCCACCGCAGCCCCCATGTACCAGTGCCCGTCTTTACGTGCCCCCCCAGCCAGAGGAGACCCAGTCCTCAGCTGGGAGGATGCCACCCAGTGGACAAATGCCTAGTGCCCATCTGGTTCCCGCGGCTGCGGCTCAGCATCACAGGCTCACGCGCCCTTGGAGTTGCCCCTTCATGACCACCTAATAAGATGGCAAGGTACCAAAAAGGTTTTTTTGAACACCACCTCAGATGGAAACCATGCTCACTTTTGTATTTTCTCCAAAATGTTTCTTTTTTTTATTAAATTTAACACCATTCTGTATGTTTTTCTCAAGCAAACACGCATCTACATTCCCTTATCTCAACATGAAAAGTGCACACGAACTTCCTGAAATGGCGGATAGCACAGAAACATCTGAAATCGCTTCCAGCTTCCCTGAAGTTCTTCCCTATGCTTGCGTTTCGAATAAGATGAACTTGGGGATGTGCCCCCATCAAAGAGAAACAAAAACGCGTATTACAATTTTGGCTGTCAACTATATCACAGTAGAGCTGAATACATACACACGCACACACACACACTCACAGTGAGGCATGGGGGAAGACACGTGAGCAATTTGGTTCTCTGAGTTCTCGTATTCCTCCTTCTGCCCTGCCCACACCACACTGGCTGCAATGCTGTGGGTATCTATCATGCTGCCGTTATATTTATTAGTAGAGGTAAGTAAAATGGCATGCACAATAAGCCATCAGATATTTGATTAAGACCAAGCTAGTTTTATTAAAGATGGTGTGCCACACAGATTTAGGCAATTACATGTTTATATGATCCTTTCACATCTCTCCATAATTTTCTCTGGTGGGGTATTATAGGCTGTTGCAGTCCATGGCTAAATATTGTAATCTTTCTTTACCTAATTTTTCCCCTAAACTGTCTAATTTCTACTGTCTGCTTTCACAGAAGGTATGATATTTCAAGAACATATGGTATATTATGGCAGAAACACCACTATTTGAGTTTATTTCCAACCTGTTATTTTGTGCTTTCTATTCCATGCTATGTCTACACTTTCTTCAACTGTAATATTTGTCTGAAGAATAAAACAAAATTTATTCACACTGGGTTTGGTCCAAACAATATTTCTCGACCTTCAAGACAGCTGTGCATCTAAGGGGAAGTCAAGAGTAGGTACTGGGTTGCACAATTCTATTGAGACTGGCAACCTGGAAAATGTATTGAACTGCTTCATTAAACTGGTATAATAACGTCAGTTCTTCTGCTTATTTTAACTCTACATATAATGTACTTAAAAATGTGGCTTTTGGGGGGATGCCTGGGTGACTCAGTCAGTTGAGCCCCCGACTCTTATTTTCAGCTCAGGTCATGATCAGCTCAGGTTCGAGCCCTGCATCAGGCTCTGCACTAACAGTGCAGCGCTTGTGATTCTCCCTCTTCCTCTCGCTTTGCCCCTTCCCCGTTTGCATGTGTGCACTCTCTCTCTCAAAATAAATAAATAAACTTTTTTTAAAATGTAGCTCTTGGAGAGGGGCACCTGGCTGGCTCAGTTGGTGGAGCATGTGACTCTTGATCTCGGGGTTGTGAGTTCAAGTCCCACGGTGGGAGTAGAAATTACTTTAAAAAAATGTTTTTTTTTAATGTAGTTTTTTGACACTCAAATATTAATGTAAATACTTTAAAAAATAACACAGATGTTTTTGCTAAACAGTTTTTATAAAGTACAACTGCCAAACTATTGTCTTTCCTGAACAATAATTTTGTAGTGACTTCTATTTGTTCTTCATCTACAATTAATAGGCAAAACAGGATCTCAGAAATGGAGTTACTTGTTGCCATCATTGCCCAGACATGTATGCACATTGCCCTGGCACTGTATGCACACATGGTATAGAGGTCAAGAAAACGAAATCGCTTCTGCCCCCAGAAGACAGATAGATAATAATAACATAAGCAGAAACATTGATGACTCAAAGAAAACAGGAACCCCTCTTATACAATGAGCTGCAAACTCTTTTGCTACAATATTATTCCTATCCAAATATACAAAGGGTGCTGAATTTGAGAAACATTTTTACTGCCTTTGCATAAGACTTGAAGGTTCGTGGTTTCAGAGACAACAGTGACAAACTCAAATGATGTTTAAACTCTTGGGGTTCTTTTTCCTTCTCTAAAACTATCAGTAATATTTTTAATAGTTACCATCTGTTGGCAAACATTATGTGACAGGTATAATGCTAAAGACTTGTTGCTTCATTTAATCCTCACACAATACAATGCTTAGATATTATTCCCTTTACACGGTAAGGAAAGAGAATTAGAAAGATTAACTAGCTTCTCCCATCACTACGCAGCTTTAGGTTGGCCTGCCTAACTATTCTGCTATGTTGGCTTCTCCTCGTCCCTGTTTAGACATCTGACCCAAACGCCAAAACGAACAAAGATTGAAATTTGACCTTGATTAGGAAACCAGGAAAAAAGGCAGCCTTGTTCTCAAAATGAAGATTTCCTTGCAAATAAAAACTCTCATTCAGTCAACAAATATTCATTGAATACCTATCTGTACCAGACCTTCTTTGAGGAGCTGATTATTAAATTAAAATGAATGCTATCCGTTGGGTAACCCACCACTGTATTATGGAGGGCAAAATCGAGGGGGAAATGTAATTTAGAATATTCTCCTTAAGTATAGCAGGGAACTCAGCGTGAATATAAATTTGGTTCACCACAGAAATCAGGTTTCTTTAGCGGTTTGGAGAGTGGAATAGAAAAATCTCTGATCATTTATGGAAATGTACTTTTCAAAGAAACTCATCCTAACCGAAGAGAATCATGAGGAATAATTTCAGCACCAGAACAGTGGACAAGGTCAGAGAGTCTCCAGATTGTCTGGATTGATGATACAGTCCCAGAACCAGGGGCCTGCAGCAAAAAAAAAGCAAGCAAAACCCATAACAACTGGGCCTTCAAAGCAGACATCGGTGCCCTCAGCGTGGGACCTGTCCAGCTTCAGGACAAACAGCCGCTTTGGCCTCATCTCTGAACACCACCACTAGAGAACCAGCTGCCATCGTGGGCATTAACAACGTAAAGAGATTTTCCTACAAAGGTAAGGAGCAGAGGAGGAGATAAACATGGATGCCACGTGGGGTACCTGGTTGGCTGAGTACAGCAAGTGATTCTTGATCACAGGGTCGTGAGTTCGAGCCCCATGTCAGGGGCAGAGATTACCATAAACAAACAAAGAAAGAAATAAATAACGTGGTGCCAAAGGGAAGTCAAGGGAATTAGTTTCTGGAGTCCTCATGAGATACTTCTTTGAACCTGTCAAGACTATCTGCAAGGAATTTGAGAGGCCTGAGTTCCTACAGAGTGCTGGAGGTGAAGGCAGAGCCTGGGACTAGAAGTGAGTTCTCATTTTCTGTCAGTCTGTATTAAGCAGATGTGTAATGTTCCAGTGTGAAAAGATTAATGAGGCCTAACTTTATACGTGAAATGTGAATAATTCATCCATGATTTTAATTCAAGAATCCCATAATTCCAAAGCTGCGTGACCAAGTGAATTTCATATCGAGTTGATCTTCTTTTCACATAGCACAGTCACGCGAGCTATTAAACGGAAATAATGGGGCGCCTGGGTGGCACAGTTGGTTAAGCATCCAACTCTTGGTTTGGGCTCAGGTCATGATCTCACGGTTGGTGAGTTCGCGCCCTGAGTCGGGCTCTGCACTGACTGTGTGGAGCCTACTTGAGATTCTCTCTCTCTGCCCCTCCCCTGCTCTCTCCCTTACTCTCTCTCAAAAATAAATAAACATTTAAAAAAATTTTTAAGGATCAGTAGTGACTGGGGCACCTGGGTGGCTCAGTCAGTTGAGTGTCCAGCTCTTGATTTCAGCTAAGGTCATGATCCCACAGTCCATGAGTCCAATCCCCGCATCGGGCTCTGTGCTGACAGCGCAGAGCCTGCTTGGGATTCTCTCTCTCCCTCTCCCTCTGCCATTCCCCTGCTCATGCTCGATCTCTCTCTCAAAAACAAATATATAAACTTAAAAGCAGAATAATGTTCCTATTAGAATATTTACCTGAATTACATCGGTTTTGAATTATACAAGTTGTACCAGTTTTGTCACCGCTGCCCTGACCTACCCAAACTCCAGGTTGACGTGGCTCAGATGCTGAGGTATATAAACAGCAGATACAAAAAGGTTGGTGATTCATACAGCCATTCTAATCAACACAAAAAGTGCTTTTTGCTTTCATTCCAAAAAATTAATACCTCCTTTCTTACAACATGGAATTTTCTCAAAAGACTTCTGAAAATGGATTAAGTAGACGGTGCATTTTTAAGCTAGCTCCTACAGAGACTTATCGCCTAAGTAACCATTATACTGACGTGACTGTAATATTTTTATTTTTCAATTCACTTGTGATTACATCAATCTATTTTTCATCTCTCTATGGGCTTAATTCTGTCCACCCACTCAGAAGTCACCCATGGTCATAAGCAATTCATGAGCCTTTTGTAAAGACTGATTTCTAAATTAAAAAAAAAACTGTTTTCTGAAATAAAGAGACTGTGTTTGCTAGAATAGATTTCTGTTTGCTATAATAGATTTTTGGTTTTGTTTTTATGGCAAAGGTAAATGTAGTCACTGAGATAAGCAGGCTCTTACAGCAAGTTCTGCTTGTTTGTTTTTTTTTTTTTAAGGCTGCTGAATTACTTTGGTAATCACAGAGTATAAAGAATTAGAACTGCACTGTCCACTACGGTACCCACCACACAAGGCTACTCAGTACTTTAAATGGGGCTAGTCTGGGTTGAGATCTGCTTTAAATGTAACACACAGACTGGATTTCAAAGATTTCATATCAAAAATGTAAAATGCCTTCTTAATAATATTTTATGTTCATTAAAAGGTGAAATAATCATTTGGCTATATTGGGTTAAATAAAATATAGTACTCAATTTTCTTTCACCTGTTTCTTTTTCCTTTTTTTAACAAGAGTAATAGAAATGTGAAAACACACATGTAGCTCACAGTCCCGTTCTCTCGGTCCGCACTCAGGCGGATGCTGCCACGGCTCCTCCGTCACCATTCTCCTTCTCCACCTTTATACAGAGGACGCGCCGGAGCTGGGGAATTGAGCATCACTTAAATGGAGTCATCCTCCATCTCCACTCTGCGACATCTGCGTATTTTCGAGCAGCTGGTTGTGAACCGTCAGCTTGGATTAGATACCGGGGCTCAGCCCTTTCTGTGGGCAAAGCCTTGTGCGGAGTCACAGGGATGCTGGCACAGGGACAAGCCTGTCTCCCACCCTGAGTCCTTCTGCCCAAAGGAGCGTTCACGTTGTTTAAGACCAGGCCACCAGTAGGGTAGGAAGTGTAGGACACTCTCGTCTTAATTTCCAAAATTTTATGACTGTGAACAACAGAAGCTCACTTCTGTGTCCTGTGGGCCCCACCTGTTAATTTTTTAAAACTTCCTGCTTTCTGATTCACCATGCTGTCTTGTCCCTTTCCTGCTTCAGACTCACAACAGCCATTTCTCTGAGGAAAATGTTTAAATTCGTGACAAAAGTACTAAAATGTGTTATTGAATTCTTTAAAAAGTCACCATGGAAGCCCGGTGCTGTCCTGGTTCTCTTCGCATAAGCCCAGGACATGTGGGGCTCCATGCCACCCGCCTGGAGACACCTCCCTCTGTTTCCGTGCCAGCCGAGGGACTGCTGGCGTTTTTCCCTCAATGGCCACCACCCCCCCTTGGTTCCACTCAAGATGAAGTAAGGACACTCCACTCCATCTCTCTCTTCGATTATAACCAAAAAAACCTCTAGACATGATACATAAAGCCACTACCAGAAGGCTCTGCAAGGTGGATATATTAGCTGTCTTTTGCTGCTAAAATAAATGATCATAAATTTAATGGTTCAGAACAACACAAATACATTATTTTCTAGTCCCAGAGGTCAGAAACCTAAAATGGGTCTGCAAGGCTGTGTTCCTTCTGGAGGCTCTAGAAGAGAATCTCTTTCCTTCCCTTTCCAGCTTTTTCTAAAGGCTGCCTGAATTCCTTGGCTCGTCGTGGTCTCTTCCTGACGTCACTCTGACTTCGGCTTCTGTCCTCACATCCCCTCTGACTCCGACTCTCCTGCCCCTCACATAAGGGCCCTTGTGATTACATTAGACCCATCCAGTTAATCCACGATAATCTCCCCATCGCAAGATCATTAACTTAATCAGGGTGGCAGAGTCCTTTCTGCCACGTAAGGTAACATATTCACAGCTTCCAGGTCTTTGAATGTGGACATCTTGGCGGGGCAGGGGACATTATTCCACCTACTACAGTGAATAAAGAGCAAGGGGACTGGGTAAAAAAATCCCAGGTCTTAAGGGACGGCCTGGAAGGGAGTTCTCGGGTTTTTTTCTTTTTTACACCTACTATACATCCCAGCTCAAGCTCTGAGGCGGCCCACAACCAGGACGGAGAGAGGGCAGAGACGGAGGAAGGTCTGGGAAAAGCTTGCTCTCTGCAACCATGGGGGAGGGGAAGGGCATGGGGTCCCCAGGACGGAGCACTTGAGGCTCTCCGTTCTCTGTGTCGCGAGAACACCAGCGATGAGGCAGCATCAGGAAATCTCCACATTTCTGAACAGAAATGCTTTTTTTTAGGAGTCCAGAATCAAATCAAGGAGAAACAATACAGGAGTCCCCTGGCCTTATCCGCGAGGGATATGTGTCAAGACCCCCCCCCCCCCAGGGGATGCCTGAAACTGTGGACAGCACCCAACCCTACATATACTATGATTTTCCGACCCATACATACCTATGATAGAGTTTACTTTATAAATGAGGCCCAATAAGAGACGAACAATAACTAATGATAAAATCGAACGATTACATTACAACAATGTACTGTAACAAAAGTTATGTGATTACTGTCCGTCGCTCGCTCTCTCTCAAAATGTGTTATGTACTCACCCTTCTTCCACCTCTTGCGAGGAGACGAGGTGACACGACGCACCTGCGTGATGAAATGAAGCGAGGCGAGGGACGGTAGGCCTCGTGAGTCGTGACGCAGCATCAGTATACACGGCCCCGCCCCTCCGAAGTTGCATCAGCAGGAAGAGCAGCTGCCTACTGACCACGTGGGGGGAAGTGTCTGATTGCGCGTGTGCATACGCTTGCGCTTGCGTGGAGAAAGCGCGCTGGGGGAGGGAGGACGGTTGTGCCCTCCGCAAACACCACCGAGTCCTCTAGCCATGCTCTTAAAGGAGCCACGGAAATTGTTGGGAGCTCAGGGGTGGAGAAAACTTGAGTGCTAAGAAGGCTCTTGGGAAATGAAAAACGAGAAAGAAAAAGACACTTCAGGCTGAAAATAAGAATCAACCATGGAAGATGCAGAAGAAAAAGAGGATGACTCCCGAATTTCAGATACAGGAAGAAAAATGAATATTTAACAATTATACAGAAGATAAAATAGAATTAGACAGTTGTTGGATGATATGCTAAAACCAGAACCCCAAGACAGCTAAAACCTATTTCTTTAGAACTTTTCAATAAAAACTTTCAAGTCACCAAAAGCTGTACAACTTCTGTTTCCCTTCACAGAGTCATAAATCAAGCCAGAGGAAATTCCAAAAACCATTTGAACTGATTATCTGTTCCAGGAAGGAACAATAGTTAACTGACTCAAAAGAAAACTGCTGAAGGTTTTTGGAGGAACTCCTACCACCTCCCAAGTTCCCCTTTCTGATGCTCAACTCATCTCAAAGATGTCAACTATGGCCACCTGGCCCCTAGGAGGCCAGAAAGAGAGGAGCATGGGTCCCAGCCAATGTCATTGCCTGGATAGTCTTAAATTCTCCCCGTGATCTGCTTATTCCCAGAGTTGCACTTCTACATTCAGGCTGTGATGTTCAGCTGTACCATCTCTGATCCATCCCAAGTACCCCCGGGTGCATAGTCCAGTCACCACTTCCGACAAGACGTCCACCATCCTCAGCACTTTGGGGGTTTAATATAAATTTTTCAAGGTTGAAGAGCTTGCAGAAAGAGGTCACATACAAGAGTGCAAAGGCCTCTCTCATCTCCCTGCTCTCTTCTTCTCTCTCCTGTGCACACATGTGATGGTCTCCTCTTCATCCTGAATGAATCATCTCCCCACTCTCTGGCTCCAAATTTCAATCTATTCATGTAGAACATCCTCTCTCTCTCTCTCTCTCTCTCTCTCTCTCTCTCTCTTTCTCTCTCTTCTCCCATGTACAGTAATCAAGACTGTCTCAGTGACCACGACAAGCAAGACTTCCAAACAACTATAGTGCTCTTGTGAAGAATTTTGATGCCTAAAATTATCTCTCAGTCCATCGATCTAAGCAGGATCATTTCTGAACTTAGAGTAATGTCTCCTACTACTGTTCTCACAGTCCTTCACTGAAGTTTCTGAGGAGTAAGTTATGTAAAACACCGTCTGGTTTCTACATACTAAAGTCCAGTTTCTACCACTGATATGCTTTATGTCCTCTTCGGCTTTCTATTATGTTTCTTGCCTATGCCTCAGGTAGGGAATCCCCCCGAAGGAAGCACTAAGTCAGGGATTTGAATGTGAGTAGCTAATTTGGGAGGGGACCCTAGGAAGCTCTGGTGGGGTACTGGGAACATGAAAGAGAAAAAGAAAGAAACCAACATAAATGCCTTCATGAACAGCTTATTACTATGAGCAAAAGAGGCTTAATCCTACTGAGGATCTCAGGGAGATGATATTGACCAGTCCTCTCAAGAGATGGGGAAGCTGAGACGTTTCTCCATCAACCCCATTCATCACTGGTTGCCAGTAGCTCACAGCAGCCTTCGGTCCCTGCCACTCTGGCCTGCCTTGCACAGGGATAAGCAGAAATCCGCTCCTGCTGAGAAGCCATTAGCACTGGTGGGTACCAGAATGGCAAGTGCTTGGGGGTGTAGGAGGTGCAGTAACTTCCTCTGCTATGAAGAGTAACCTAGACTTCTCTGGGCCACGCTTTTCTGCATTAGCCCCTGGTGGTGCTATTCCTCTGTAATATCTACCTGACATAGGACAAATCAGATGCTCTCAAATCACCCAGCATGGTTGACTTGGCTTGTTCTGTTCTCTGGGAACGGTTTCAGAAGGATCCTGATGCCCTAATGAACATAAGCAGAGAAGGCAAAGAATAAACATGTCAGTGAAATGCAAGTGATATATGTATTACTCCTTGCCGACATGGCGGGTGACATTTAATTCCAATGCTTCTTCCCTCCATTTTGACAGCTTACTTATCTTAATGAACTTTATCACTTCCAGTCTGGGCTAACAAACAAATTCCCATTGATCAACATAAGTAAAGGAGAAATCCAATATCAGGAAAGGAAATGCCTGTGAAAGTGATATTGAATTCAGATACGTTGACTTTAGGCAAAGTGAGAGTCTCCAGTAATGCAGTGTAATTTTTTTGGTCACAAAATCTTGGTCTCAAAATGTGATTTACTCTTATTTCAGTGTATATGAGTGTTAGATCATGAAATAACGATTTCCTCCAAGTAAAACTATATGCTTTTTATATGTCTTTTTCAAATGGAGCCTGAAGTGGTGATATTTGTCTTTTTTGCTCAGCCATTTCCCATTCTTTTGGCAATCCCCTTTGACATTGCCACCAGTGTCCTTGTATTTCAGTAGAAAGCAATGGCATACATTGGAACGGAGGATGCTTAAGAGATAAAAGGAGATTTGTGGCCTCACCCAGGTCTTCCTGTCATGTTACTAATATATATCTCCCTTTCGTATCACGTCTCAAAATTCCTATTCCAGCTGGATCTCATGTACATAACAAACTAATTCATATTAAGGTATAAATAACTAAAAACCTTAATGCTTTATAATTCCCCAAAAATATTTTGTATTTCATAAAGCAATGTGTTATTAGGCGATGTGTTGGGGAAACTGTAGGATTATTTTTCTGTAGGAAGACCTTTAGTGACATTTCTCAAGTCCCGCCACTTGGGTTACCACCTTTTCCATCTTGTGATATCAATCCCAGAAAGATTCCAATAAAAATATCATGAGACAGGGGCACCTGGGTGGCGCAGTCAGTTGAGCGTCCAACTTCGGTTCTCATGGCTTTTGGGTTTGATCCCTGCATCGAGCTCACTGCTATCGGCACAGAGCCCACTTCGAATCTTCTGTCCCCTTCTCTCTCTGTCCCTTCCCCACTGGTGCTGTCTCTCTCCAAAATAAATACATCTTTAAAAAATTACATATCTTGGGGTGCCTGGGTGGCTCAGTCGGTTAAGCATCCAGCTTCAGCTCAGGTCATGATCTCACGGTTCGTGGGTTCAAGCCCCATGTCGAGCTCTGTGCTGACAGCTCAGAGCCTGGAGCCTGCTTCAGATTCTATGTCTCCCTCTCTCTCTGACCCTCCCCTGCTTGTGCTGTCTCTCTCTGTCTCTCAAAAATAAATTTTAAAAAAATTACATACCTTGAGACAACTGAACGAATTGTCTATGTGAAGAAGAGATAGGTTAGAATGAAAACACACTTCTATGCAGGATGGTCTCCGCTAAATTGGATTTCTGTGAACTTCTATTTATTTATCCCATGGTGGTTCCACAGGAAAGTAGATGGAGAAGAAATCCTGAAAAGTGATTGAATAGTAATTGTGTATACAGGGGAGTCTCTGATAAAAAGTAAAAGTTTGTAGAGCAGAATTCAACCTCAGAAAATAACTTCCCAGAGACTATCCAGCTCAACTTATGCCACCTAAGGCATAGATTGTTGATCCAATTCTAATGTCTATTCTTTGACACTTGTAACTCCTGATTTCCACCTGGGCACACGGTCACCAGGTAAAGTCTACATTTCGCAGACTCCTGTTCAGCTAGGTTGGCCATATGACCAAGTGCTAGCCAATGAGTTATAAATGTGATCTCATCATATGATCTTATCTGAGGATCTTTCCTAAGAGCAAGAACTCACTTTTGCTCCTTCTTTCCCCTACCCTGCCTCCCATTGCCTCTTTCTTCATCCTGCTGCTTACCATGTTGATATGATGGCCCTAAGTCCATCTTGGACCATTAGGATAAGGGTTATACTTCAGAGATAGCAGAGGGGAGAGTTGGAAATAGCCTGGGCCTCTGAGGACTTTGTGGAACAGAACCACCACACAAGCCCTGGAAGGACCAGCTCTAGGGATTCAAAGAAAGAAGCATAAAGCTCTATTGGGAGCTTCTGTTACAGTCAAACTAATCCCAACTGATGCATCATCCTCCTCCTTTTTTTTTTTAAGTAATCTGTGCACCCAACGTGGGCCTCGAACTTACCACAAGACCAAGAGTTGCGCATCCTCCAGACTGAGCCAGCTGGGCACCACCTCTTCCTTTTTTTTTTTTTTTTAAATTTGACTCAACTTCTCATAGGAAAGAAGGACCTATGAATCAGGTAGGCTCATTCCCAGATCGGAACACTAGTTTTATCACATATGTCAACACCTTAGTGTGATAGAGATGATTTTATTAACGTTCTCCTTTCTTTTTATTTCATTATGATCTTTGATGCCTGGATAATTGGAGCATCAGAAGAAAGTGACAAAAATACAGCCAATGTAATAACTTGTCAGTTAAAAAACAGTAATAAAGAATAATCAGAAGCATGAGTTTAATCTTGGCTTTATGTGCACATTTTTAAGCCGAACCATTTTGGAAGCTGGGGAAAATGAGAGGCCTAGGAGGCCCGGGAAATATCTGTAATCCCCTGTTCCCTATGAATGAACAACTGAATAAATCCCAAAGGTTTAATGACCTTTGTTTTCCAATATAAGTTATAGCTTTAAGGCTGAAGTAAGACCCAACAATATTTTCATGAAGCAACTAATGTGGTCATGTATATTTTAGGAAGGAAAGAAGATCCAAAAATGACTATTTTTAAGATGACGTTTTGCAGAAATCACCTGACCACAGTGGCAGGCATGCATAGCTGCACAATCTGAAAGCTGACCATGCTATGCCAGGACTTTCTAAATAGTTGTATTTCGGAAGATCAAGATAGGACTTTAAATAATAATACGTGTGAGATAATGTCATTCTTTTTCATTTAATGGAAACATTATTTCAGGATGATAAGAGGTCAATTTAGAAAAAAAATAACCCCACAAACTTAACTAGTTGGACACTGGGTGTTACCTAACAAGATGATTTAAAATAAATGTCTACTGGGGCGCCTGGGTGGCTCAGTCGGTTAGGCATCCAACTTCAGCTCAGGTCATGATCTCACTGCTGGTCGATCAGAGCTCTGCATGGCGCTCTGTGCTGACAGCTTAGAGCCTGGAGCCTGCTTCCGATTCTGTGTCTCCCTTTCTCTCTCTGCCCCTCCCCCTTCACACTTCACACTGTCTCTCCATCTCATAAAAATAAACACTAAAAGAAAGTTTTTAATTAAAAAAATAATAAAATAAATGCCTACTGCTTTTTGCTGACACATAATTTTGCAATCCCTTGCCAAATCTTGCTGATTTTGCTTCACACGCTGTTAAAAAATCTGATCCTCCTAGACCCTTGGTGATCTCCCCCAACAGTGCTCACAGCATTGCCTGCACTAAGGAATCACTAAGGAGCTTTTAAAAAGACCCGGGCCTGGGGCACCTGGGTAGCTCAGTTGGTTGAGCATCCAACTCTTGATTTCCACTCAGGTGATGATCCCAGGATCATAGAATTGAGCCCCACATCAAGCTCCGTGCTGAGTGCGGAGCCCACTTAAGATTCTCCTTCTCCCTCTGCCCCCTCCCCGGCTCAGGCTCTCTGTCTGTCTCTCTCTCTCTCTCTTAAGTTTCAAAAAAAAAAAAAAAAGGCCCAGGCTCAATCCCAAACCAACTGAGTAAGAACTTCCTGAGGGCTGGGCTGAAGCACTAGCATGTTCCACATCACCCCGGGTGACTCTAACGTGCAGCCGGGCTGACACGCGCAGCCACAAAGGGGCCCCTTCCACCTACGTGACTAGAGCCAACTCACATCTTCAATTCAAATAGAATGAAAATTAACCCTGTCGTCCCCAAACAGCTCACATTTCGACTTTCTCTTCACGTTCTCATATCTGCTTCTTTTTAGACAGCGCTATCAATAAAAATAATGTCCCCAAATAGGCACCTTTCACAGTTATGCAGTTTCTGGTTTGGACACTGTCTTCTCTTTCTGTCCCTCTCCTGCTCATGCTCTGTTTCTCTTTTTCTCAAAAATAAATAAACATTAAAAAAAATTTTTAAAGATGTGTTTTTGTTGATTTACAAACATATGGCATTTTCAAGATAGCTCCTACTAAAGTGTTACATAAATATCCAAAAGTATAGAAATCATAAGGCGAAGAAATTTCCACAAAATGAATTTACCCACGTACTCACTCTCAGAACAAGATAAATAATGTTTTTAGTACCAGATGCCTCCAGTGTATTCATTCCAAGTCCTCATCTTCTTTGAAGGTAACTATTCTTACTTCTATTACTATTAATTTGTTTTACTAATTTTTGGATTTTATATAAACAGAATCATATAGTATGCTCTTTTTTATTTCTAGTATCTTTCATTCTTCCCCATAGTTGTAAGGTTCATCCATTTTGTTGCATAGATATACAATTCCTGATGAACAATTAGACTGTTTTCAGTGTTTGATTCTGATGAAAAGTGCTATTATTAACATGTGTAGGCATTTCTGTTGAGTATATATCTAGAATGGAACTGTGTGTTATAGCTATGCCTAGGTGAAACCTTACCATATCCTCTCATTCTATTAGAAATTACACACTAATTTCCAATGTAACCGTCCCAAGATACAAGACAACGAGTATAGAATAAGAATTTTTGGTACTCCACATCATTGCCAAAACTAGTTTTTCCAGTGCTAGGATTTGGAGAGTACAGAATGGCTTCTCATTGGGTCTTAAATTTGCATTTCCCTAAAGAACTAATGAGCTAAGCACCTTTTCATGTGTTTATTGGCAACTCAGAGATCATCTTTTATGAAGTACCAGTTCGAAGATTTTGCCCATGTTTAAAAATTGAGATGTCTTGGGGCACCTAGGTGGCTCAGTTGGTTAAAAGTCTGGCTCTTGATTTCTGATCAGGTCATGATCTCACAGTTTTTGGGTTCGAGCCCCACATCAGGCTCTGTGCTGATAGCATGGAGCCTGCTTGAGATCCTTTCTCTTCTCTCTCTCTGCCCCTCCGCACTTGCGTTCTCTCTCTTTCTCCCTCAAAAATAAATAAACATTCTAAAAATGTTAAGGGGCACCTGAGTAGCTCAGTCGGTTAAGCGGCTGACTTCGGCTCAGGTCATGATCTCACGGTTCGTGGGTTCAAGCCCCCCATAGGGCTCTGTGCTGACAGCTCAGAGCCTGGAGCCTGTCTGTCTTCAGATTCTGTGTCTCCCTCTCTCTCTGACCCTCGCCTACTCACGTTGTCTGTCTGTCTCTCTCTCTCTCTCTTTCTCTCTCTCTCTCAAAAATAAATAAAAACATTTAAATTTTTTTAAATGTTAAAAAAATGAGATGTCTATATTTCTCTCACTGACCTAAGGGTTTTTTTTAATAAACTGAATATCAGTCTTTTGTTCAATATATGTATTGAAATTTTTTCTCATATTATGTGCCTTGCCTTTTCACAGTCTTAATGTTATGTTTTCACGATTAAAGTGTTTAGTGTTAATGAAGTCTAATTTGCGGTATTGCAATACACCTGTCTGTGTTTAGAATATACAAAGAACTTTTATAAATCGATGAGAAAGAAAAATGTGATTTAAATTGGGCAAAAGACGTGACAGTTATTTCCATTTTATACCTGTCAGATTGGCAAAAATTAAGTGTTTGATGAGACTATGAAGCCACAAAACTAATACACTGGCAGTGAAGGGTGAACATTAGAACAACATTTTGGACTATAATAGAGTATTACCTTGTAAAGTCGAAGATAATCCCCATCCTCCAGTTTCCTTTTCTCCCAGGTATCTATCCTAGAGAAACTCATACACATATGCACACAGAAATTCAATAGCAGTACCATAAAAAGGTAGAAATAACATGTGTCCATTGATGGCAAAATAAATTATAGCATATACGCACAATGGGACAATATACAGCAGCAAAAATTAAAATAATATACATCAACTTGGATATATCTCAAAATTATAATGTTAAGGATAAAAATTGATTCTCAGAAGTCTACATGCAGTTTGAAACTACACAAATGTCAAAAACATACAAAGTTTGACAATATATTGTTTGGGAATACATATATATATTCAGAAATATGATAATAAAATTATTGTCATAGGTTACCCTTCATAGGAAGGACTTAATTGGGAAGGTGCTCACAGTGGTCTTGAGAAGTTTGGGTATTATTCTAGTTCTTTTTTTTATATATTTATTTATTTTTAAGAGAGAGAAAGAGTGTCAGCAGGGGAGGGGCAGAGAGAGGAGGAGACATAGAATTTGAAGCAGGCTCCAGGCTCTGAGCTGTCAGCACAGAGCCTGACGTGGGGCTCGAACGTACAAACCGCGAGGTCATGACCTGAGCCGAAGTTGGATGCTTACCAGACTGAACCACCCAGGCGCCCTGGTACTGTTCTAGTTCTTAAGCAACATCAGTGTTACAGGAATTTCATTCATTACTGTATTTTTATATTATATAAACGTTACATCTATTCTCTGTAATGCTATTTCATAATAAAAGGCTTTCTGGGGCACATGGGTGCCTGAGTCAGTTGGGAGTCCGGCTTTGGGTCAGGTTATGATCTCATGGTTTGTGGGTTCAAGCCGCACATCAGGCTTTGCAATGACAGCACTGAGCCTGCTTCAGATTCTCCGTCTCCCTTATTCTCAGTCCTTTCCCTGCTAGCATTGTCTTTCTCCCTCTTTTTCTCTCTCAAAACTTAACAATTTTTTAAAAAGGCTTTCTAATATTATGTAGCCATCAAAATGATATTTTTGGAAGATTTTGAAGTAACATGAAATTACCAAGATCTCTATATAGGCTTTTGTACGCATAGCATACCTCTGCGAGGATATACAAGAATGTGGTTGTAATAGAAACTTAGCTGGAAAGGCTCCGTTTGCCCCTCCATCCTGCTCTGTATCTCAGACTCTTTGAAGACTGAACCAACCGATTCCCTTGCTCCATAACTTCCAGGTAAGTTCAGCCAATTGCAGGCACCAGGGGGTGGCTGGGGGTTAGGATTGTCTATGTGTCCCTCTAAGAAAGGCCACAACATCTGTTGCCTTATCCTATGTATAAATCAGGATTTTCCAGCGTGAATGTGTGTGTGTGTGTGTGTGTGTGTGTGTGTGTGTGTGTGTGTGTGAGAGAGAGAGTGAGAGAGAGAGCACTTTATTGTGAGGAACTGGCTCATGTGATTATGGAAGCTGATTTGCAGGCTGAGTCAGCAAGCTGGAGAAGGTGGAGGCCCAGGCAGGCTACTGTATTGTTCTAGCCTGAGTCTGAAGACCTGAGATCCAAGAGAGCTGATGAGGTAAGTTCCAGTCCAGAAACCAGTAGGCTCGTAACCCAAGAAGAGCCAGTGTTCTATTCTGAATTTGAGGCCAGAAAACACTGTTGTTACTTCGCTGTACCTCCTTTTCCTTAGCCCGTACTGTTATAAATCGTCCTTTACGGAACCGTTCTCCAATTATCCTACTTGAGTATATCATCAGTTTCCTGCTCAGCCCCTGACTGATATTCTTATTTTAAAATATTAGTAGCTATACTTAAAACTCCTAACATAATAAATTTTGTGAGCTTACTGTTAAAGAGCTTTTCCTTTTTTTTTTTTTAACATTTATTTATTTTTGAGAGAGCATAAACAGAGAAGGTGCAGAGAGAGGGGGGACAGAAGATCTGAAGCAGGCTCTGTGCTGACAGCAGAGAGCCTGACACAGGGTTCGAACTCATGAACTGTGAGATCATGACCTGAGCCGAAGTCAGACACTCAACCTACTGAGCCACTCAGGCGTCCCAAGAGCCTTTTCAAACACAATGTGATCATAGGCCAGCTGAGTGAGTCAGAAGGCCTTTGATGCCCAGTCTCTCTCTCCCCCTGGCCTTCTGGTCTGAATTTCCAAGGGCAGAGGGGTCAGAGGAGACCTCAAATGCTAATACCTCAACGCCACGTACTGTCCATGATATCTGGCCTGGGATCTTTGAACTACAGCTTGGCCCCATCTCTCCTCCAGGACACAGCTGGCCACAGACAGGCAGTTCAACACAACAGTTAAAATTCAAAATGTGAAACATAGAATAATGAAGCCATCTGGTCCGTATTATGTTGTCCAACAATTATAAGTAATGTGAGCTATAAATACAACAACCAAAAGGAAGCAAACAGGAGACCATTAATCAATACAGACAATTGTACAAGATATGATGACTGAAAATTTTTTTCCAGAAGAGCCTTTACAAAGGGTGGACTAAAGCAGGTCTAGATTGAAAAATATTACCTGCCAATGCCCTTCAGTCATAAAACTTCTCGGAAGTAATAAACACCTGCATGGGAATCTCACAGAGAGGACCCTGATGTTGCTGTTTAGTAACTCACAGAGTTATATATAAAAAGGAGACAGGACCAGTCTTGGTTCAAAATCCAGAATAACTCCACGAGAGCTCCGTCACAAGGCCACCTAGGTGGAGAGGACTCTAAGAAACTCATGACACTCAGCCCCGCTTGTAAAACCTGCAGGAGCTTGAGTAGGAGCATAAATAACCAGAATGGTTTGGGTCTGGAACTACAGAGCCAACAGTCTTGTCACCTCTCTGGCTATCCCAGAGTCCCCTCACACTCGACATACCTGAAATTCAAAAATGCGCCTTCATTCCCAATCTGGACCTTCTCCTATGGCCTAGGCTTCCAACATGAGCAACTGAATGGATAACAATGTAATCTGCTGAGAGCGAAAACACATTTAGACCACATGGTCGACTTCTCAGAAGAAGAAATGTGGTAGAATTACTTATTTGTTCTCAATTCTTCCTTTCTTTCCCTCCTCTACTAGGATTTGTGGCGGGCAGAGAATAAATCACAACCCTCAATGATTTAGCTAATGGAATTGAAGCAGAGGCTTTAACTGTGCTCACAGGGTCTGGCTTGGCCTCTTTTGTTCTTTTGCAACTGGCAGTGAGAGGAGCATGCCTTGAGCAGCCCCTGGGGACACATGGAGCCGGCCAGAAACCAACCTGCATCTAGAGGCGAAGTGCTGCAAAGCCACAACCACTTGCAGACTCATGAGAAAGAAATAAGTACTGGTTTTTGTAAGCCTTTGGGATGGGGAGAGGTAGTTGTTATGAAGCATTATCACAGCAGAAACCTGACTAATGTAGTCTTCTTCCCTGCTCTGGGAAGACAAAATAATAAATGTATACCAGAGTCTATCTTTGGTAGTTTAGGTGTACACACACACACACACACACACACACACACACACACACACACACACCTTTATTCCTGTACACACATTTTTAAAATGGTACTGCCTAACAATACAGTTACTCCACATAAAACAAAAAATGAACTGAAACCCCGCCATTAGAAGACAGTTAAAAATTATAGCTAGTCTCCCCCTTGAGCTACCAAGTCACGTATCTGCTGGTGATGTCCACGGCTCAGGTGAGAAGAGACGTGGTGTCTCACGGTCTTGCAGTCTGTGGCCTGCATGATATCTGATACACTACATGAAGAGAGAGACCAAAAATGTTTAATAAAAAAAAAAAGAAAAAAGAAAAGCAGCGTCTCAAGCATGGACGTGTTGATTTACTTCTCTGGCAGTGAAAAGGGGTTTTTGATTAGCTGAGGTTGTGCCCATTGGCTTTCCTAGGCCCAGTGGCTTCCAAAACCCCAGATGAGAAAGACGGTGAGACGATTTCTCCGCTGAGCACAGGACTGTCGGAGCAGCCCACCTCCCCGGCGAGCCTGGCGGGCGGACCTTCCATGTATCAGGTCATCGGCCATGGTGTATGCTCTTAGGGAAGCTGTGCGCCGGCTTTGTTCTCTACTTTCAGCCGGATCGTCTTGAAGCAAAGCCTAGCTTTCCCTCTCAAAGCACGTCAAGAAAGGCAGAAAAGTAGCTCACCCTGGGAAACAGTCAGACATTTTACAAGTAGATACACAGTCCCAGGAGAAAATGAATCATAATCTAATCAACAGTTTTTCTGCCTTTAATATTTATTTCTTTTCGGGGGGGGGGTGTGGAGACAGAATCTGAGGCAGGCTCCAGGTTCTGAGCTGTCAGCACAGAGCCCAATGTGGGGCTTGAACTCATGGAAGGCGAGATCATGACCTGAGCTGGAGTCGGATGCTTAACAGACTGAGCCACCCAGGCGCCCCGTGCTGCCCTGTATTATAGAAAAGATGAAAGACTCTGCCATTCACTGAAACTCAATCAGTTCCACATTCTAGGGTGTGTTGCTTGCAAAATCCTTCTAAATTTCTGACTTAGTTTAGGTTCTTTTGATTGCAAGCAAACAAACCAATGTTGGCAACAAGCATGAAGTGACAGCACGGGCTGTGGAAGAATTCGCGGGAAGGACACTGAGGAAGCTCATGTACTTCAAAGGAAGTTGAGCCGCGCGTGGACGGCGGAAACCAGGGCTCCGGCACAGTCAGAACCCACGGGCCTTCTGTCCGGGCCTGTGCAACCAGCAAGGTCACGGGGAGTGCCCAACCTAAACGTTCTCCTTGAGCTAAAGGAACAGCCACTTTTTGGGCCGATAAAAAAGTTCCAAAATGGATGGTGGTAATGCTTGCACTACACTGTAAATATACTAAAAACCAATGAACGCTTTTAAGTGGGTAAATTTTATGGTATGCAAATGTTATCTCAAAAAAGGTATAAATATATATATATTTTTTTTAATCAGGAAGTCAGAGAGAAAAAAAACATATTTAAAAAGAGACAGTCCACAAAGGTGGAAATCAGAACAATTTACCATCACCAGCAGTTAGGAAAATGTCAAAACAACGAGAGACCACTTTGCACCCATCAAATGGGCAAAACGTAGAAAGGTGAATAGTACTTGAAGAATACGGTGGGACCCGGCAGAATCCTCACCTGCTCATGGAAAGGTGGACAGGCTGCTTCAGCCGCTTTCCAGAAAAGCAAGCTGGCTAGTTGTGGCTAAAGTGCGTGCCGATTTGCTATGGGCCAGCAATTCCTTTCCTGGGTATGTACGTTCCAGAAAAACATACGTGTAGCTCCATTAGGGCACATGTTCAAGGACGTTCTGTGCAGCATTGTTTGTGGTAGCGGGAAGGTGGATGCAACTCAAGAAATACAGAAGTGGAAAAAAAAAGAAAGAGAGAAATACAGAAGTAAATGTAATGGATGCAGAGAAAAAAATACTACTCAGAAGCCCAAAGCAATGAACTAAATGTACATACAGCAGTGGGGATAGACTTTAAAACATGGTGTTGAACAACAGCAGTAAAACATAGAATAAGAATTATAGGGGCGCCTGCCTGGGTGGCTCAGTCAGCTAAGTGTCCGACTTCGGCTCAGGTCATGATCTCACGGTTTGTGGGTTTGAGCCCGGCATCGGGCTCTGTGCTGATGGCTGGGAACCTGGAACCTGCTTTAGATTCTGTGTCTCCCCCTCTCTCTGCCCCTTCCCCCACCTCAAAAATAAATAAACATAAGAAATTTTAAATAAAAAAGAATTGTAGCACAATGCCAATTGTGTAAATTGTGTAAACAAACACACACACAAAACAGCACTGTCAATGTTTCAGGGATTTATTGTACCTTTTTAAGAACATATTTGGAGTGGGGGTTAAAAAAAAAATCCAGTGCCTTGGAATGACCGTGGAAGATGGTGAGCCACCGGTGGAGATGCTGATGACACAGACCTCTGTGTCAGAACTTTTTTTAATTAAATAAATAACAAAAGTGAAATGTTTTACTGAGTCATTATGGACGACTCTTAAAAAATAAAGGAAATTAGGGGCACCTGGATGGTTCAGACAGTTAAGTATCCGACTTCAGCTCAGGTCATGATCTCGCAGTTCATGAGTTCGAGCCCCATGTCGGGCTCTGGGCTGACAGCTCAGAGCCTGGAGCCTGCCTCTAATTCTGTGTTTCACACTCTCTCTCTAATCCTCCCCCACTCACCCTCTGTCTCTCTGTCTCTCTCAAAAATAAATCAACATTTAAAAAATTTTTTAAACAAAGAAAACAAGATAAAACAAAATAAAAATATTCCAAGCATTTACCTGACTTGTGTTGTATTTCCAAGTGATGTTCTAGGCTATATGTTATTTTTCCTTTGATGCTTTCTGAATTCTTTCTGCCTGAGTTGAATTGAGTTTAAGCTGGCCTGTTTCTATAAGACTGGAAAGATGCCAAGAGCAAATAACTGCTATTCCAAAACTAGCCAATCCATACTGTCTGGCTCCAGATCACAGAGAGAAAACGGATGCAGAGAAACGCTACCACACTTCGATCGAAAGGATGCTGTGATAGTGGAACCTGCCTTCTGTCTAGTTCAGTTCAGTAGTTTTGCAGGGAGGCCACCCCAGGCCAGCCAGTTTGCTCTGAGAATTCAGCTCCATTTTCTCTTCAAGAAAAAGGTGCCCCTTCTCCATGAAGGGGGCTTTGGCTCTTTGGTGAGCCCTAGATTTGCAAGATACAAACCGTAAGTTAAGGTTAGTCTTGCCCTCATAGTCCTCTAATTACTAAAGACGGAAGGAACATTATATTGACACTTCTACTCAGGATGTATTCTGGACACCACGCTTCCGACCTCTGTGCCCCCAGCCCGTCTGGCATTGCCACAGGGAACCACTCCTGAGCGCTTCCATTGGCCTTAGTCTGAACTGGAATGTGCTGTTGAGATCAACAGCCTGGACAACATGCTAAATTTGAAACAAATGTCCAATAAACATTAAGTCTCACTTCTAAATCAAGACAAACATCATTTACATAGCCATTAGAAAGGCATCCTTTACAGAGCCACTTAAAGGATTTTCTCCCCTACTATTAGGGTTTGCCTTTGTTAACTGACACTTTAAAACCACTTTGGTTGGTTATTAACATGAGGGGCTCCCTACGGGCTACAAGCCATTTTTCTTTTAGATTAGAAAAGAACTATACTAACATAAAATTATTTCTTTCTTTAATTTTTATTTGGGGGAGAGAGAGAGGAAGCACGATTGGGGGAGGAGCAGAAAGAGACGGAAACAGAGAAGCAGAGGACCTGTCAGCACAGAGCCCGAGGTGGAGCTCAAACCCACGAACCGTAAGATCACGACCTGAGCAGGAGTCGGACGCTTAACCGACTCAGCCACCCAGGTGCCCCACAATTATTTATTGTCAAGCCGGAAATAGGCAGGAATCAGGAGAGCTGTGAAAAAGGAGTCGAGCGCAATTTGCGAATTTACTAAATTCCCATCCGCACAGCATGACTGCATTTCCCACTGTTCATCCAACAGCTGAAAGTCCCATTATTGCTATTATACAATCCCTTCATAAAACCTGTCACAATTCCATAAATCTACCCAACTCTCTTCTAGGCTGCAGGAAAATCATGCCTGTACACAACCACCTGTGTGGGCACCTTCTCTCGGTAACATAGAAAGCCTTACATGCTGTCACCACCTCCCCAGTAAGATGCCATGACATTATTCTCTCTCTCCATTGAAGGGCCTGACGGAATCAGACGTTACCCAACTCTGAACCTCTTCCTAACTGCCCCAGATATCACACTGAATTCCCTGCATACCAGGCTCCAATTTACTGCCTAGCCCCCTACTGGCAAAGTTGACTCAAGGAAATGTTTGACGGGGTTTGATGAGAGCTCAGTCGGTTAAGTGTCCAACTTTGGCTCAGGTCATGGTCTCAGGGTTCATGAGTTCGAACCCTATGTTGGGCTCTCTGCTGACAGCTCAGAGCCTGGAGCCTGCGTCAGATTCAGTCTCTGTCTCTCTCTGCCCTTCTCCTGCTTGTGCTCCTCTCTCTCTCTCTCTCAAAAATCATTTAAAAAGTTTTTTAATGTTTGAATTGAATTATCCATATGTCAGCTTTTCTTTCTTTAAAAATTCCATTTTCTCACATGGTAATGATTAGAAAGGCAAAATTTGCTTGTCACCAGTAGTTTCTACCCGAAGTTTGCCAGGGGGTCTGCTGTTTTCTAAACTGTATCCATATCAAGGACAAAAATGTTTGAGTCACTGTGTTGTACACCTGACGCGAATATAACACTGTGTGACAACTCTGCTCAGATAAACTATTTTTAAGACAGAATATAGGGGGCACCTGAGTGGCTCAGTCAGCCAAGCGTCTGATTCTTGAATTTGACTCTGGTCACGATCTCACAGTTCGTGAGTTCCAGTCCCACGTTGGGCTTTGTACTGAAAGTGCAGAGCCTGCTTGTGACTCTCTCTCTCTCTTTCTCTCTCTCTCCCTCACTCTCTGCCCCTCCCCTGTTCATTTTCTCTCTCAAAATAAATAAATAAACTTTAAAAAAAAGAATGTAGAAGTACTACATTGGCAATTAGTAGCTTTTACTGTCAGTGTTATTCACCTTTGAATGCAAAAAAAAAAAAAAAACTCGTTACTTGCAAATGTTCTTAAGGGGATCCAAAAAAACGTGTCAAGTAGATTTCCCCTCCAGTGGTCCAGGGTAGAGTGATAAATGTTAGAACAGCAAACCCAACTAACCTGTGTCCTTTCTCTCTTTAAGAACTCTCTGTGGAAAATAAATTCAAAATGGATGAAAAACCTAAATATGAGACAAGAAACCATGAAAATCCTAGAGGAGGACACAGGCAGCAACCTCTTTGACCTCAGCCACAGCCACTTCTTACCAGACGCGTCGCTGAAGGCAAGGGAGAGAAAGGCAAACACGAACTATTGGGACTTTATAAAGATAAAAATCTTCTACACAGTGAAGGAAACAATCAATAAAACTATGGAATGGAAGAAGATATTTGCAAATGACATCTGATAAAGAGTTAATATCCAAAATCTATAAAGAACTTCTCAAACTCAACACCCAAAAAACAAACAACCCAGTTAAGAAATGGGCACAAGTATGAAAAGATACTTTTCCAAAGAAGACATTCAGATGGCTAACAGACACATGAGAAGATGCTCCACATCACTCATCATCGGGAAAATACACAGCAAAACCATGATAAGATAGCACCCTCACACCTGTCAGAATGGCTAAAATCAACAGCACAAGAAACAACCAGTGTTGGTGAGGATGCAGAGAGAGGGGAACTCTCTTGAGCTCATGGTATGAAGGCCAACTTGCCCAGCTACTCTGGAGAAGAGTATGGAGGTTTCTTAAAAAACTGAAACTAGAACTACCCTACGATCCAGCAAGTGCACTAGTAGGTATTTACCCAAAGGACACAAAAATACAGATTCGAAGAGGTACATGTACCCCAATGTTTATAGCAGCATTATCAACAATAGCCAAACTATGGAGAGAACCCACACATCCATCGACTGAATGGACAAAGAAGATGCAGTATATATATATACAATGGAATATTACTCAGCTATCAAAAAGAATGAAATCTTGCCACTTGCAATGATGTGGATGGAGCTAGAAGGTATTATGCTCAGAAAAATAAGTCAATCAGAGAAAGAAGAATACCACATGATTTCACTCATATGTGGAATTTAGGAAACAAAACAGATAAACATATAGGAAGGGGGGAGGAGAGGAAAGAGGGAAACAAACCACAAGAGATTCTTTTTTTTTAAACTTATTTATTTATTTTGAGAGAGAGAGAGTGAGAGCAGGGCAGGTAGAGAGAGAGGGGGAGAGAGAACCCCAAGCAGGTTTCACAGTGTTAGCTCAGAGCCCGATGCAGGGCTCGAACTCTCTAACTGTGAGATCATGACCTGCGCAAAAACCAAGAGTCAGATGCTTAACATACTGAGCCACCCAGCCACCCCTTGAAACACAAGAGGCTCTTAATAATAGAGAACAAACTGGGAACAGATGGAGGGAGGCAGGTGGAGGATGGACTAGATGGGTGACAGGTAGTGAGGAGGGCACTTGTTGGGATGAGCACTGGGTGTTGTATGTAAGTGATGAATCGCTGAATTCTACTCCGGAAACCAATATCCCACTGTATGTTAGCTAACTAAATTTTAAATTAAAAAAAAAAAGAGAAAGAGAAGAAAGAAAGAAAAGAAAAAGAACTCTATGTGGCATCTGGAGAATTGTAAGGAAGAAAGAAGGAACCACTTTCTCAAAATCCAGAGGCAAAGGTAGGGCTAGAGCACCTGGGGAGCCACCAAAAAAACCCTACAGCAAGAAGGCAGATTAGCAAATCCAATAGTAAGCCTCACGCATGACTGCACTATACTGGTTTCACCTTGTTGGGGAGCAATAACTCCTGTCCCCTCAAAGGTCCTTCTGGCTGGACTAAGAATCAAATTGACACGAGTCAGATTAACAGCAGAAAATCAAACTTAATAGGCATATATTTAGGGAACCCACATAGACATGGAAATTGCCAAAGACAGTCAGGCACAAGGAGGTCTGTCTGTCATCCTGAACTAAGGAGAGGGGTAGGGATCTGGGAGTTCAGAGGAAAGGAATGCCCTTCACAGGGCAGTAAGAAGTGCAGACGTTTGGTAATTAGATGCTTGCCCTGCCATACACATGGGTCACTCAGATAAGACTTATCTCTGCTAATAACCCTTATTCTGGGAAAGACCCCCAATTTAGATCTTCTGTGTGGTTAAGGGAGGGACAAAAGTTCCTCTAGAGCCTGTAGGGTCTCAAGTGACTTCAGCTCAAAATAATCCACAGGCCAAAGTGGCACATTCTGGCGGAGTCTTCCTGAACCCCTTTGCACCTCAAACAAAAATATGCATAACCCAACATGAGATGCATTGAGATATTAATATATTCACTTCTGTAATATATATACTTGTGACATACACCCAGAGATTCTGCCATGAGCAAGCGGTAGATCTGTACATCCTCTTTACATAGAATCTAGAGCTGTGCTGTATAAATATAATAGTAGTATAATAATTATATTGTTATACTACTGAAGTTAATATATAGTAAATGACTAAAATTAATTTCACCTGCTTCTACTCTTGAATATGGCTACTAGAAAATTTCAAATAATACATGTGGCTCACGTTTTGTTTTATTTTAGGTTTTATGTTTGCGATAGGGCTGGTCTATAGCGCAGCTGGAGTAGAGAAGGGAAGAGCATAAAGATGGTGGCGCTCTTCTATCACCTGGGGTGGGAAGCTGGGTTTCTCACCACCAAAGCATCTCAGCCCATTCGCGGCCTCACAGTGACTCACAGTTTTCAGGATGCTCCAAATCCGGGCAGTGTTATTTGAGGAAGTGGGCTCACACTATGTCTCAGGAGCATCCTCGGGAAATGTTTGGGGTAGCCAACGATTGGTCCCACTAATGCCGATGACAAAGATGCACCTGGCCGACTCCTACTCCTCCAACAGGATTCTGTTCAGGCACTGTATTAGGCCCTTGCGCCACTGGACCACACAGGTCCCCTGTCCTGTCTGCTGCAGCAGCTCAGGGTTGGGCCCGCGGTGTGCGCAGTATCTGTCACCAGCTGAACAAAGTGCTGACCTTTCCCTTGTGCATTGTTTCTCGGTATCTCATGATTATTCTTTTCTCACTAAATAGGGAAATATAATTTCATCTGCAAGAAGAATGCTGCTTAAACATGATGGTGAAACAATCCTCTCTGTGCATGGTATGTAGCAGGAAGGACCCAGAACAATTTGATAAAACGGCCTCCAGGGAAAGGATCTAGGTGGCTGAAGATGGAAGCTTAAGAGAGACTTTTCTGTGCTCTTTCAATGTGGAACTTCATGTCAGGAATGCTTTTAAAATGTTTGAAAGAACCGTCTTCACTCTACGTAAAGATTTTGAAAGCTGAGACTCCATCAGAGACCTGTAAAGAAGTTTCCTTGCAGCGCTCCTTTTACATAAGTCCAAAAATTGGTTCTGTGAAGCCCCGAATAGTAAATGTTTTAGGCTTTGTGGGTCTCCAACAACTACTCAGCTCTGCCAGCGTAGCAGGAAAACAGCCATAGACAACAGTTTAAAAAAAAAAAAATGTGTGCATCTATGTGCCAACAAAACTTTATTGACAAAAATAGGTTGGGATTTAGCCTACAGCTATGGTTTGCCACCCCCCCCCCCCCGCTTTAGATAATGCTTCCTTTGAGCACTAAAGTGTAATCATGCTTTTCCCTTCTTCATTCTAAGTGTTTAAAAATATTTTGAGTTTATTACTTATTTTGAGAGAGACAGAGAGAGTGAGAGGAGGAGGGGCAGAGAGAGGGAGCAAGAGAATTCCAAGCAGGCTCTGCACTGCCAGCACAGAGCCTGAAGTGGGGCTCGAACTCACAAGCTAGGAGATCATGACCTGAGCTGAAACCAGAAGTCAGATGCTTAACTGACTGAGCCACCAAGGTGCCCCTCCTTCTTCGTTCTTTTAAACAACAGGCTAAAACAGATCTCCCTTCAAACCAAGTCAAAGAGTTATGCTTAAGAAAGTTGGAACAAAGGAAAGATAATGGAGAACAGAAGAAAAACATCATGTGTATGGGATAAAACCATGGAGTTGTGAGATTCACTCAGAAAAGCAAAAGTGTTTCAAAAGCCATGAAAACTCCCATCCTATCAGAAATCTTCCTGGTATGAATCAACGGTGGCAACGAAGAAGTCACATTCTGGGTTGAAAATTACTTCTGAGTCTTCATACTTCTCAAGTTTGACATTTAAACAATACATGGTTGTGCCAATAAACTCAGAAACCGCTCCTCCAGAAATGTAGATACTTTCAACTAAATATTAATCTCTTGCCATTCAAATCTCTACAGAAGTGATCATGATAAGTAGTTTCATCGTCCTGGTCTGTGGCATGTGATAAGGTTTTTCTAGTTCAGAGAACCCTCTTGAGAGGGTGATTCAGCGTGGGAAAAGGGCGTTTCCTGGTAGACTGGCGCCAGCCCCCAGGTTCTAGGCTTTTTTTTTTTTTTAAGTTTATTTCTTTATTTTGAGAGCGAGTGAGCAAGCGAGCAAGAGAGAGAGAGAGAATGACAATGACAAGCAGGCTCCGGACCATCAGCGTGGAGCCTGATGCGGGGCTGGAACTCACAAACCATGAGATCAACATCCAGTCTGAAATCAGAGTCAGAGGCTTAACCGACTGAGCCACCCAGGCGCCCCCAGGCTCTAGGTTTTTGTCTTACTCTCAATATCAAATTCTCCCAGAGTATTAGCTGAAAGCATAGTCTCTCCCTGGGAAAACAAATCAAAGCAATACATCTATTTTCAAAACAATTTTTTGTTCAAAGAAAGGATGGGAAGCTTCAAACTTGACGATAAGGCTTATAAACGAACTATCTCACCTCACAGTGCCACCTGGATTCCCCAACTTGTCACCAGCATTCTTTTCAGAGGAGAAGGTAGTACCAAGTGTTGTAGGTTAACAAACCCGAGTAAAATGGAAAATCATTAACCGCCTGTTTTGGCTTCTGTAAATTGCTTTGTGAATGCATCTCCCTGTTCACTGTTCTAACTGCATGGTAACTGTTGAAACATTGAGATAAAAGCCTATGTAGCTCCCTGTTATCAGAAGGTGTAACTTCCGTCTGCTTGCTAAGCGCAACCCCGCCTCTTTACTAAGACCTGGCAAAGACAGAGTTAACTGGTGAGAACTCATCCCCATCTCGCAATATCTTATCTAACTATGATTGGTCATTCTGAAGGGACAAAGAATTATCTAACTATGATTGGTCATTCTGAAGGGACAAAGAAACTTGAAGGGGTGTGTTCCCGCCAAAGATGGCGTTTGTGTATTACAATGTAATTGGCTACCATGGAATGCTATGGATTGCAATTGGTTAACTAAATGATGACGTGTTCTGTCCATACACTCTCACCGCCCCCTTTGTTCGGGGCCATTCTCTGCTCCTTAACACCAGGGGCATCAGGTTTGGCCCGGCCTTAATAAAAGCATGCGGCTGTAATAAAATCATGCCTCACTTCTATTCGTAGTGTGGTGGTCTTTAGTAACTACCCCGCAACACAAGGAAGCTACCAGGATGGAAAGGGAGCCCCACTGGGGAGAGAGAAAATGGAATGGCATCCATAGATATGCCACCTGGTTTAGAGATCTTCGTGGACATGAACCTTAAAAACTAAAGCCTCGTGGCAAAAAGTAGTTCACCAAGTTCAAATTCTATTTCCATCAAAGCCTGGTTTGGAAGACATCCCCTGTAATTCAAGACAGATTAATAGGAGAAAAGCAGTTTACTGACCTGTATACCTCCAGCACACAAAAGAGAACTTCTAGTCGGTTTTCAGAGCTCTTCCGATGTCTGCTGTTTCTTTAAAATCAGCCTAAAATAATTCTTATGCCAAAAAGACATACTATGGGGGTGTTGGGGAGGAGGACCTTCCTGTGGCCTTCAAGGTCCTTCTAGCCAGACTAAGAATCGAACTGACATGAGACAGATTGACAGGAATAAATCAAACTTAATAGCACATATAAGGAGAATCCACACAGACATGGAAATTCCACAGATAATAAGGCAACATGGAGCTTAGCCAAGCTACGGGGAGGAGGAGGGGCCTGAGGACACAAAGGTGAGAAAGACCATTAGTAGGAAGGAAAGGGAGATGTTTTGAAAGACAAAGTTGTTCTATTATGCAGATCAGGTTTTTAGGTAAAAGGGAGTCTGTTAACGGCACTCTTCCATCCAAAGTACAATTTAGGTAGTTGAGGGGAAGCAGAGAGTTTTCCCCACATCTGCTGGATTTGGATTCTTTTCCACTAGAAAGAATCTTTATGCCAAAGTGGCCCATCTTGGGCCAGACTGCCCTGGGCCCCTACAGGGGCAAATTCTGCTTGCCTTCATTTCCCTCCACACCTGACACCATGGGTGGCTCAGGCTGGCGGCTCAAGATACATTTCTTAAATGACAGATTTAGAATAACTTCCTAGGTGTCCAGGTCCCACAACTGCCCCACCGTCCTAAGCAGCCATGCTACTACCTACTACCAACCTTCAATGGATTCCAAGTTCAAGCAAGGGGTGTCTCCAAAAGAGAAAAACCTCAGGGAGCAACAATGGAAAGGCTGGCTTGTTGTTTTTAAGCGCCCTTCTTCCGGTCCTATTTACATGCATCGTTAAGCCACAGCGAAAGCACTCCGTTAAAAGTGACTTTAGAAATCCTAATCAGCACCATTGAAAACCTCCACTTAAGCCAGAGGACCCGCCGCTTTGTGATGTTAAAGTATCCCTCCCCCACTCCCGCCCTCGTGCTTAAGTCCCTCTCTCTAGGAGGCCTATTCCGGCTTTTACCCTACCTGTGGGCTTTTTATTCGGAGCCTCTAGTGATCCTCAAGCTGCAATTTTCACAAGTGGAGCCCTAAAGCTCTTTAATATTTTTGTTTACCAGAATTACTCCTTTCACTTCTGCCTGCGTTTGCAGGATGAATTTTCTGTAGCGTCTTACAAAATAACGCTGTAACACCTTACAGCATTAAGAGAAAAAAGTTAAAAGGCCAAAAACAAGCACACATTCGAAAAGATAACTGGGCAGTTAAAGTATTTTAAGTCAGCAGCAGAAAGCTCCGGCGCGCAACGGCTGTCCTCTCAAGGAAATCGAGCGGAGCATCGAGGGGCATCGCGGATACCGACGGCGGTCGCACAACAGTGTGGATGGACCTCATACCCTGAACTGTTCACTTTAAAATGGTTAATTCTGCGGGGCGCCTGGGTGGCTCAGTTAGTTAGGCGTCTGACTTCGGCTTAGGTCACGATCTCACAGCTCCTGAGTTCTAGCCCCGCGTCGGGCTCTGCGCTGACAGCTCAGAGCCTGGAGCCTGCCTCCGATTCAGTGTCTCCTGCTCTCAGTGTCTCCCGCTCTCTCTGCCCCTCCCGTGCTCGCGCTGGGCTCTGTCCCAAAAATAAATAAACATTAAAAAAAATAATAAGATAAAATGGTTAATCCTACATTATGTGAATTTCACCTCAATTAATATATACCTATATTTTTTATTCCCCCTTAAATTCTGCCCGCCTGCCTTACTTGCCATCCCTAGTCTTGGACTTGTTTAATTTTATTTGTAACTACAAATAAGCAGGGTGACAAACTGAAAGATACTCGGGTCGCACCCAAACCTGTGGTTGACTTCCAGCTCACAAAATGACTCCATTTTTACTCAAAAATCACTATCGCGCGTGCCCGGGGCAGCCTTCTCATATAGCGCAGAGAAGGTCGGGTTACCCGGGTCCTTGCTCCCTTCTGGGCCAGCACGACACGCCGCCGGACAAAACACAAACACACTTTCTCCCTCAAGAGGTCATTGGGAAAAGTTTAATTGGCTACAGAAATTTGTGAGAACCAAAGGCTGCCTCTGGAATGGAAAGGAAACTAGCACTTTGGTTCTGGTTCATCTATTATTAGATCCCCTTTGAGGCTTTACATCAATGTTTGGTGGAAAACAGAGATTCTTTAAAAGTATGGTGATTTCTTGAGAGAGTTCCTTGATCTTCACTTCAGTTCCATCAGAGACTTAAAAAAAAAAAGGATATAAGTATTAGCAACCTCAGAAACTGAATAACGTAAGTCTTAGAATACCTCCAACTAGCCTTTCTACCATTTTGGTTTGCTCCTAATGGTTTCCATGTTTGAGGCAAACCTAAATAGAGAGAGATAAGCTTTCCCAGTGACCGTGAATATTCTACTCCGAAGTGAAATACGAAGAGAGCTCATACCAGAGCAATTAACTCTTTATAAGCTTTCCAGAAGTTTCTGTCCTGCTAAGGAAAGCTGCTCATCCACTTCGAGGCCTGCCATAACACTAGACTTGTCCCAGGCAATATCTGCCTCTGAGCCTGAATTTAATAAAGCTATCCAGAGTGTGATCCTCCCTGATAAAGGCTTAAAGAGCCACAGAGAAAATAAGGTCCCCTCAGAAGCCAACCCAGGCTCTGGCATCTCCCTACAAAGACATAAAATACAATTTTATTTTACACAAATCCAAGGAAATCTGCTTTTCCGCGATGGACCTAAACCAGGGGTCAGCAAACTGCTTTTATGAATAAAGTTTTATTGGGAAAGCCACGCCCCTTCATTTATGTGTTGTCTAGGCTTGCTCTCCCTCTATAAATGGCAGAGTGGAACAGTCACAGCAGACACAGTATGCGTATCCTAAATTATTTACTCTCTGGCCCTTTGCAGAACAAGTTTGCTGACCTGCGACCACTCTAAGCACCACAGCCCCCGGGAAACACATTTACAGGTGCACTTACATATTTATCCCTGGCCCCAGGCCGACTGTGAGCTTTCTCTGGGGCATCCCAGTTTCCCAAAAGCATGATGGGCTGTTAAGCCTACCCTAACTAATCCCTGGGACGCTCCTGTCTGACGGCTCCCTATGTTAGCCAAACAGGAGCGTCGTAAGAGAGCAAATTCCTACAAGGCAAGTCCCATAAGGCCCCCTTCTCCACCGGGACAACAGCTTATCGGCGAGACCAACACATAATACTTGAGGATTCCATCTTACCCTCTCAGGAAGTCCTGATTATTCCAAGTCATGTATTCGTTTCAGCTTATTTCCAACTCAGCTATTCTTGGCTCTGAAAAGCTGTCATCACTGGCATCGCTGTATCTATCACTAGGTCAGAAGAGGAACTAATTTAGCAAGGTGTCAAAAAAAACCAAAACACCCCAGACAATTCTTTAATTTCCAATTCCAAACACTTTCTATAATTGATCCCCACTCAGAGAAAATGCTGAGAAATATTCTACTATCACTGTTAGTCACTACAGAAGGAGGTTAGTCCAACCACACATGGTGATCTCCCTTTGTCAGACGTAACGTATTCAAAAAATTAATAAGATCATTTCAACTTAGATTACAATTCATAACCGTTTGAAGACCACTAACAAAGATCAGTAGCATGAAAGCTTTCCATTCCCACATTCTCAGATATCCAAGGATTTGATAAATAATTTGCACAATGATGCTATTTCCACATTTGAAACTTGATGGCATACTCTGACTCCCTCAAGTCACATGGAGTATTGAGAATAGGACCAATTACTGCCACAGATGGTGCCGCGTTGGGCTCCCTCAGAAGCACGCCTTCTCCAGGAGAGAGCCCTGAAATTGTAAGTCCTGCTTTGAGCCATGACCTCAGGGCGGGGCTCCTCTTGCGTTGTTCCAAGTAAGTTACCAAGTAGATCAGCGCCACAAGACTTCTCCTGATCTATGGAGACGACGTTGCCAGGAAGTGTTTTAGGTCTGACCCATTCCTAACCTTGACCAACTTTTTTGCTGACTTATGGCAATAGAAATCTGAATTCCATAACAGGTGAAAATCCACTTTTTTTTCTTTTTTTTTTTAAGGATGAAAGGGAACAACCGAAGAAACCCTATACTGACATGTTAGGAAACAAAGATTTACTCTAAATATATTGAGCAAGTATCAATAAATAGATAAGCAAAAATGTGAAAGAGACAACGTCACTCTCCTCCGTGACTTTTGAACAAAATATGGGAAAGGCTGAAGGGGCGGGGCTAGAGTATGGAGAGGAGATAGAAGATTAAGAATTGGCAGAAAAGAGGATCCTGAGTGATTCACTTGCTTAAGCTTCTAGTTCTTGATTTCAGCTCAGGTTATGAGCTCATGGTTCATGAGACGGAGTCCCGAGTCGGGCTCTGCGCTGACAGTGTGGAGCCTACTTGGGATTCTCTCTCCCTCTCTCTCTCTCTCTGTCCCTCCTCCACTCTCATTTTCTCTCAAAATAAATAAATTAACTTTAAAAAAAAAGAATTGGCATACAAGACATGTTAGAGATACGTTTAATGAACACATCCTTAAAACAATCAAATAGAAGAGAACTCCTACTTGGCTTTTAGATCAGGAAGATCAGTTCTACTGTTACAGGAGGGTTTCCAGTAAAGAAAACACAGGAATAATTGAAGAATGCTTTTTTTCCAGAAACTGCCCCTGAAAGCTGACCTATCCTTCCTTCTCCACACACTCTCACTACACAAATGTAGAGTCTTTCCTGGTTCTGTGCAACAAAGAAGGATCTGGACGTTGTACTCGGCTTCCTCTGGGAGAAGTAATGAAGGTCAGGGTGTCTCAGGGATTCTCCCGGCACACAGCTCATTCAAGGTGGGGCCAGAATCCCCATCATCCTGACCCAGGCTGCAAGCTCAAGTCGAAACTGTGCCACAATGTGCCAGCGGTCACATGTCCTCTGACCCCACAAGTGAGAAGGCTGAAAGAGCCAGGGAAACCCTGTTTTACTTTCTCACGCATCAGATTTTATACCTGCTTCCTTCCCTACCTGTGGGGCCAGGGAAGAGGAAGATGGGCCCACATCTAACCCCCTCATACCCTGGATGTGCTAGTTATTAGCCACACACCTTTGGACTGGCCACTTGACTCTAGACAGTCTTGAAAAAAGGAGTAACAGTACCTACGACCTCACCAAAATGTTAAGAGGGCCGAAAGAGAATGCATACATGTGCTCCAGAGACTGTATAAAAATACAAGTGGTTGCTGTTTATAGGAGTTACGTAATTATAATATGATATCTCTCAACAAG
This sequence comes from Helogale parvula, assembly GCA_004023845.1. NCBI lineage: Eukaryota > Metazoa > Chordata > Mammalia > Carnivora > Herpestidae > Helogale > Helogale parvula. The sequence goes on along the minus strand of PJEM01002063.1, from coordinate 165,599 downwards.
TCATGGAAATATAAAGCCATAAAAACTGCCAAGTGCACGATTTTCAGAACTATTTCTTGTACTGGGTAATCCCCTGCTCATGTTAGCCAGCAGACTTGGGTGGATCCGCGTGGAAGCTAACGGCTCTAATTTCCATCTGATGCATGGCTGCCCCAAACTCTGACCACACATCAAAAGGCCACAGGCTGAGTCTAACAGAGCGAGACTCAGCTTGAGTTTACACATCCCCCGGGCCAATGAGTGGGGTCACTCATTTTCCTTCGTATGTGTCAATGGCCAGAAGTAGGACGATGAAATAAACCATTGGCCTCAAGAACAGAATCATCAAAATTAGCATTGCTGCCACGTGTGCGGATTTCAGGGCATGCGCGTGCCAGCAAAAACCGAGTGCTAGAGCAAACTTACAGAAGACATAAGACATACTCATTTGGGTATATGTTCACCTAATTCGAGACATCACAGCTCTATCTTAAGATTTACCAATCTTTTTACTTATTTATTTATTTTAAGACGAATCTACCTTTTTAAAAAATCATCTCTACATACACAGGTGTGCCCACACATGTCTCTCAGTAGAGAAAATTATTAGACATTAAGGTCTTACGTGTTCAACTCTACGAAATGTCACAGAAGATGGGCTCTTTTGTGCGTATCTTGATATATTTGATGATAGGAAGTTTTTTTTTTTAACTTTATTTTTGAGAGAGAGAGTGCGCATGCACAAGCAAGCAGGAGAGGGGATGAGAGAAAGAGAGACAGAGAGAGAGACAGAGAGAGAATCCCAAGTAGGCTCCACAGCACTGTCAGCACAGAGACCAGTGTGGAGCTCTAACTCATGAATCCTGAGATCATGACCTGAGATAAAATCAAGAGTTGGAGGCTTAATTGACAGAGCCACCCAGACGCCCCTTGAGGGGAAATTTTAAACCTATATTGCCCAAGATAGTAGCCACAAGCCACAGAAACTCTCTAAATTTAAATCAATTAAAAGCCAACTGAACTGAAAATTCATTCCTCAGTCACACACATAAAGCTGCACCTCAAGTGTTCAATAGGTTATCAGGTCGCTTGGTTCTCATTTCAGATGCATAAAGAATTGGACACCTGACACCAGAACGGGGAGATAGAGTTTACGAACGAGGTAAGTACAGTACACTGTCAAGAAAGAAAGGGGGCCACTGCTGGTAATGGCCCCAAGAAGCTCTAGCTGCACCCTTTTCAGCCTGTTTTCTGCATATGTAAATTCAGCTTTGATTGACAGCTGGTGGTTATAGTGCATTTTGGCTTCTGTGCAAGCGCCTACCCATGATGTATGCTGTAATAATCGTATCAATTTATGTATTATATATTTATGAGTTTCTAATGAGCTTTTGCTGTGACCTTTGGTGCACATGCTTAGCTCTTGGAAGTCCGCTTGTGGCTTCTGAGCCAGCTCTGTGGCTAGGCCTTTCCTATTTGTTCCCTTAGCCCTGAGAGGGGACTCTGAGAGTGTGGCTCTTAACCCCGGGGGATGGCTCTGAGGGTGTGGCCAGCGGCTGCTGTACCCCTCTCCTCCCTGCGCTTAACTGGTAGTCGTGTGTGGCTGGTGACGGTCATGTTGGGCAGTGCAGATTATAGAACATTTCCATTATTGCAGAAAGTTCTATTGGATAGCACTGATTTTAAAACAAAGGAATAATGATTTTGAAAAATATATAATCATCTCCTTGTCACTCCCTAAAAAAAAAGAAAAAAGTGTTTAAGGTCTGGCTATCTACAGTTAAGTGGAAATCATGGCAAATGTCTCTTATGCATGCGTGTGCCCCCAAATAACAGAAGTACGCTTTTTTTCAAAAAAAGTTTTTTTACTATATTCTTTTTAAGTAGGCTCCAAGCCCAAGGTGAGTGAGGCCTGAACCCACAACTTTGAGGTCAAGAGTTGCATGTTCTACCGACTGAGCCGGCCAGGTGCCTCCTATGTTATTCTTTACATGATGAAATCAAAATCACCAGCACCGACTCATGGGACTCTCCATCCTAACCGCACCGGCTTGACTTACAGGACTTGACTTCACAGTCTACGTGTGGTTCTCTGACAAAAAAAAGGCTTGTCATAGTCGTTTGTCAACGATTCCTGGTTCCTAATACATTCCCGACATAAGAAAACCTATATTCCAAGGCAGCGGGACAAGATACAGTAATGCCTCATCTATCCCCCTTTTATGCCACCCCAGGGGCAGCCGCTGAACCATTTCTTCTCCATTAACAGAAAGAGTGGTTGGAATTTAAAAAAATAATAATTTTTTTGGATAGCATACTGAGGATTCCCAGCCTACATGAGTTCCCACTACACTTTAGATCAAAATCCATTTCATGTGGAAAACGCGTGTTTTAGAACGGGTTACCACGCACAGAGTTTTCTCTAAAGCATTGTTCCTGCTGTACTTACTTCCTTTTCAAAGAGCCGCTGGAAGCCACAAAATGTAAGAGCAATGAACGAAAACTTTGAATGAGTTTTGCATTGAATAGTAAATGGTGGGCTACCAGCCAGGCAGGGCATTAAAAGCACAGGAGTCCCTATGACTATGACCTCCATTCCTGGCTAACACCGTATCATCAGCACTGCAGCGAACTACCACCAATAAAGAGCACCTTTCAATCAACATTTAATCCCTAAGGGAAGGGGTGCTCAAATGTGGTTTATTAGCAGCACTTTACCAAAAAAGGCTTAAGGTGTGGAGTTGGTGACAAGCCATGGGGGGCAGGGAAGGACGTGCTGTTTGAAAAAGTGTTCTAAAAACTGCTTAAAAAGAATCATTTTTATCCAGGTCACTTTTGCTTGAAACGTAATAAAAGGGAAAAAGTAGTCTTTTTGTATCGGTTTAAAGTTTACAAAGCACTGTCTCAACTATTCTTCACAGCAACTGGATGTAGACCCTGAGATTTAGGAGTAGACCTGGAAAAAAGGACCCAGTAAGTAGCAAGCCCAGACATCAAATCCATAGCACCTGCTCTAGCATCCACACTGTCCCCAAAGAAACAAACTATTTGCACCTGTCCCCTTTAAGGTCCTTCTAGCTGGACTAAGAGTCGAAGTGACATGAGGCAGATTAATAGAAAACTGAAGAGGCAAAAGTTTCTCTTGAGCCTGCAGGGTTGTGATTTCCTTCAGCTCAAACTAGTCCATGTGCCAGGGGCGCCTGGGTGGCTCAGTCAGTTAAGCAACCGACTTCAGCTCAGATCATGATCTCACGGTTTGTGAGTTCGAGCCCCACATTGGTGTCCGCACAGAGCCCGCTTCGGATCCTCTACCCTCCACCCCATGCTTGTGCTCTGTCTCTCTCTCTCTCTCTCTCTCTCTCTCTCTCTCTTTCTCTCTCTCTCTCTCTCAAAAATAAACATTTAATGAAGTGCCTGGCTCAGTCAGTTAAGCATCCGACTTCAGCTCAGGTCATGATTTCATGGTTGGTGAGTTCGAGCCCTGCCTGGTAAGCTCAAGCCCTTCTCTGGGCTCTGCAGTCTCTCTCGCTCTCTCTCTGCACCTCCTGAGATTCTCTCTCTGTCCCTCAGTCATTCTCATGCTCTTTCTCTCACACACAAATAAATAAGTGAAAATTTTAATAGATAAATAAAGCAAATTAAATTTAAAAATAAATAAATTAACTAACAAACATTTAAAAAAATAGTCCATGTGCCAAAGTGGCATATTTTGAGGGAATTTGTCCCAAACCCCTTCAAACTGGAAATAATCTTTAGGCCAAAGTGACCCTCTAGGGGTAGCCTGTCCTTGGCCCCTCCACACCATGTATTGCAAGAATGGCCCTTGGCGACATTAACCGTGCTGCCAGGAAAAAAATAGGCAAGATGATTCCAAGTTTAAAACAGTGCTAGAAAATGTACATCAGACTCCTGCAGGGAGAAAGTGTATCTTATCCTCAGAGTCAAAGAGAAAGAGGTACCCAAGGGGGTAAATGTGCCTTAGAGGGAGAAATGCACAATCAATGGAGAGGCCGCACCCACCTCCAATGCCTCCCCCCGCCCCCCGACAGGAATGATGCCTCTAACTAGCACCCAGGTTGGCATACAGGTTGGCAAGACACAGACATACCTCTCACAAGCAGTTTAGGAAGACATATCAAGAGCCACAAAAGGGGTGTGAGCTGAAGGCATTAAAACCTTCTGCGGAGATCAAGGAACCGCAAGCTGTTCCCTATGGATTCGTGTGCATTGTATTCTAGAAGTCAAGAGAAGCCACGAAGAGTTTTAATCTCCAAAATAAAGTAGGAAGCTGGATTGAAAAAAGGAAAGCTGGAGGTATAGACACCAGGTAGGAGGCTTTGTAGTAGGCAAGAGATGAAGGAGACCAGAACTAAGATAAAATTAATAATTCCCATTTACGGGCACCCGGCTGGCTCAGTCGGTGGAGCCTTGACTCTTGATCTTCGGGCTGTGAGCTCAAGCCCCATGCTGGGCATAGAGCTTACTTTAAAAAAAAAACTCCCACTTAATTTCCCACCATAGACCAGACACTGTGCTTTACATTTAGCCTGGGCGACTCAGTCAGTTAAGCATCCAACTCTTGATTTCAGCTCAGGTCACGATCTCACTATATGTGAGTTCGAGTCCCACATGGGGCTCTGCACTGATTGTGCAAAGCCTGCTTGGGATCTGTCCCCCTCTCTCTCTGACCCTCCCCTGACTGCTCTCTCTCTCTCTCTATCTTAAAATAAATAAAAATAAAACTTCAGTTTAAGAAACCTGAAAAAATACTACCCTACAGCTGTTATGTCTCTTGAACAAAATACTCCAAGTTGAAAACCAAGTGGAACTCGTCCTCATAACTGCTGCCACTCTATAGATAACAGAGTCACCACGGACTTCGCTCACCGGCTCTCGATCCCCAAATAACATTCTTACCACCACTTCCTAGGCACTGAAACAGAGCTCTCCTCCACAGGGCAGAATGCAGAGGTTAGAGCTCAGGTGTACGTGCCCAAAGCCAAGGATTTTTACATCCTGGGCTTTAAAGATGTCAGCAGCCAATTTCTGGGAAAGGAAGTCATTATTCTAGTGCTCATATTCCTTGTTACAGTTGTTTATGGTCGATTACAGTCAGTAATTTTGTTTGACAGAAAGACAGTCCCCACTCAGCTCCCACTGGAGCCTGGCCGTCAAAGCAGTCGTCTGTTCGGCTCTTCATTTTGGCTCAGGTCATGGTCTCGCAGGCCATGAGTTCAACCTCCACACTGGGCTCTGCACTAACAGTACAGAGGCTGCATGAGATTCTCCCTCCCTCTTTCTCTGTCCCTACCCCTCCCTCTCTCAAAATACATAAACTAAAAGAGAGAGAGAGAGAGAGAGCGCAATGTAGTGGTTTATGGCTGATATGTAGGCCCTGTGTGACTACCATGGAAGCAGGCTGTTCAGCTGTAATTCCAACACGAGCATCAGAGTTACATTAAGAAATCTCCCCTTCTCCTCCAGACATACCGAGTCTTGCTCAGAAGTCACTAGCAAGGAACCATTTTGCTCAGAAACTGCTGGCAAGCTTCCCCAGGGACCCACCCGCATGAGGGAAGCAGCAGGCATCCAGCTCACAGGCGGCCAGTCCACTCAAACTAGGTAACATTTGTTCCCGGGCCACTGCTTGCGAACAACCAGTTTTGTGGGAATTATTCCTTGCAGCCACCTGACTTCTTCCACTGTCACTCTCCTTTTCCATGGGAGCACCTGAAACAATGGAGACTAGAAAGTGGCTGCGAAGGTCACAGCACACATGTGACACGGGACCATGCCGGCATTTCGAATCTGCTGCGTGAGCCGCAGTGTCAGGACACGGGGCGCTCTCTCTGTGCGCCATCTCCCGCGGGACCGTGTCACATGAGCCTGATCGAGTGCAGCTGCTCAGCTGGAGCAGGGAAGTGTCTGGAGCCCCGCAGCGGCCCAGCTCCAGCTCCACAGGGCAGAGGAGTGATCATTAAGGCAGTAAGACACCCAACAGGGAACTATGTAAAGCTCTTCCCATCTGAAAATTGGGTGAAAGAAATGATAGAGAGCCATGAGCTTCTCCTAGTAGGTGATGTCCCAGAGAAGCAGGCTTGGGTGACACGGGCACACGCACACACGTCATGTGATGCGGGCACACGCACACACATCAGACAGTGCAACACCGGGAGAGTTATTTGCTAAGATGAGGGTCAGTAATGGTAAGCTTCCAAACAACACATGTCCAACTACTGTGGTACCAGCTCTACCTAATCCCTCTCTGATTCTGGCTAGTTCCATCCGCTTTTAAAGTTATCGTATCCAATATTCTTGCATGAGAAGGAGTAAAGATATGAATTCTCCCCAAACAAATATTTACACGTAAAGAACCTTTCATGAAAACTCCTAAGGTACTTTTTCTTTGAATCTAAGTTTCAAAATCATTGTATACTTCATCTGGAAGAATCGCAAAATATATTTTTTAAAATGTTAAAGAATATCAGGCGGAGGGTAGGTAAGGGCTTGGTTTACAATAATCCTATGATAATGAAGAGGGTGGTAAGGGTCAGAAATAGGAGATGAAATCATCAGTGGAGAAATAGATGAAATCCCTACAACAAACCTGAACTACTCAGTTTACTACCCACGGGGGTGGGGGTGGGATGGGGTGCAGATCCTACCTTATGTAATACCCCAGTAAGAAAGCACATAGGGATTATAGATTTAAACAATAATATTGTGACCGTAAGAATGCCAGTGGAAAACAAATGGGCCATGATGTATATAATATTTTTGATAGGGAAGGGAAGATTTTAGGCATGATACTAAAGGCAAAGTCCATTAAAGATCTGACTACATAAATTTTAAAAACATATGAGTAGAGGCACTTGGCTGGCTCAGTCAGTACAGCATGTGACTCTTGATCTCAGGGTTATAAGTTCTAGCCGTATATTGGGTGTAGAGCTTACTGAAAAATTAAATTTTTTTTTTAATTTTGAGAGAGAAAGGGAGAGAACCCACGCATGAGCACGTGAGGGAGGGAGAGGCATAGAGAGAGAGAGAGAGAGAATCCTAAACAGGCTCCACACTGTCAGTACAGATCCCAACACAGGGCTCAATCCCATGAACCATGAGATCATGATCTGACTGAAAATCAAGTCAGATGCTTAACCAACTGAGCCATTCTGGCACCCAGGAAAATGGAAACTTAAAAAAAAAAACACCACACACAAAAAGACTATATAAAGTCCTAACTGAAAATTCTTTATGGAAAATGAAAACTACAATTAACAACTTAAAAGACAAACCTACGTCTAAAAAATATTTGCAACCTAACAAAGGATTAATGTCTTTTATATATAATGAGTTTAATAATCAGTAAGAAAAAGGGTATAATAGCAAAAGGAAAAAGATAGAGCAAAGGGTATGAACAGGCTATTTTTAAAAAAGCAAATAGGGGTGCCTCGGTGGCTCAGTTGGTTAAGCGCCCAGCTTCGGCTCAGGTCATGATCTCACAGTTCGTGGGTTCGAGGCCCACATCAGGCTCTGTGCTGACAGCTAGCTCAGAGCATGGAGCCTGCTTCGGATTCTGTGTTTCCCTCTCTCTCTTACCCTCCCCTGCTCGCACTGTCTCTCAAAAATTAAAAAAAAAAAAACATAAAAAAGCAAAAAACACATAAAATATTTTTACATATTCATTAATCAAAGAGTCAACACATAAAAATCCCATTTTCCACTTATCCAAATGACACAAATTTCTCAAATGATACCCAGCATCTGCATGATTTGGAACGCTAACACATTATCATTGTAGATGTGAAGAAATCATTTTTGTTCAGAGAAAAAAAATGATGATCATCAAGAAAGAAAAAATTACTCATCACTTTTTTAAAATCCTGTAATATTAAATTTCATGAAAACCTTAAAAAAGAAAGAAAGAAAGAAAGAAAGAAACCTAAGAGGCTGGTAAGCGCAGCTCGGTCGGGGCTCGGAGCGTGAGCCGCTTACCTAGGAGACAGCTTGCAGCCGGCTTGCAGGTAGCTGTGCAGGTTCCCAGTTGCCGCCAGTAAGAGTCCCAGGTACGGAGGGGAAGGCTTCATCGGCCTAGAAGAAAACTCAGGATGGAATTGGACACCAACAAAATAGGGGTGATCTGAAATGAGAATAATCATGATGCAATTGAAGCACACAGGAGAGCAGCTTTCAAAGTCTTATCTTTTCATAAGAAAACACATCAAACGGTGAGACAATTAGCCCATTATCGTTGCCAGTGACTTTCATGAGCCATCTTCACAGCAGAATTTCACACGGCAAAACACATTTCAATAAGAGATCTGGCATTTTATCCGCGCAAGGTGTTGGCGTGAGCAAACTCGAGCCAAATTTTTGAATGGAAGGTGAATCCTGCCTGCCCAAAGTCCGCCTGCTTTTTGAAGGCGGTTCATAGACTTACGCTGGCTCCATTTCCATGGAATCCCTTGTGCTATAGGCTAACTGTAGGCCATTGGGTCTTCTGGCTGGCTTCCCACCATTTCCTACAAGGTCAAGGTGGTTTCCATTCCCAAGGGGAGAGTCCCTAGGGAAGGCAGCAAGTACGACTGCTTTTCTAGTCACTGCTTTAGAGGGATGCCTGGGTGGCTCATTCAGTTAAGTCACTGCATTAGAGTGGAGATTAATTGGAGATGGCACCATAAAACTAAACTGGCACTCCTACTGCGGCCTATGCCAACCGACCTCCTGTGAGGAGGAGTCTTGGAATGATAAAAGGATGGCCTGTCAACGTGTTAATGGTGGTAATGGCTCAATGTGGTAAGCGGTCAAGATATTTTTATTTTCTTCCTTATACTTTTCCCTATCACGTGAAACTTTTCCACGAGCATATGTTCCTTACATCATGGGGTGGGGGGATTAGTGGAGGGCAAATTAAGCAATTTTCATATTGAGGGTTGTCAAAAGCTCCTACATGAACAATTCAAGTTTTGTTAGATGTGGGGCGCCTGGGTGGCTCAGTCAGTTTTGCATCCGGCTTTGGCTCAGGTCATGATCTCATGGTTCATGGGTTCGGGCCCTGCATCGGGCTCTGTGCTGACAGCTCAGAGCCTGGAGCCTGCTTCAGATTCTGTATCTCTCTCTCTGACCCTCCCCTGCTCACGCTCTCTCTCTCTCTCTCTCTCTCTCTCTCTCTCTCTCAAAAATAAAATAAAAAGCATAAAAAAGTTTTTCTTTAAAGTTTTGTGAGATGTGTTAGGAAGAGAAAAGTAGCTTTACCCAGCTACTTCTAAACACATGAATCTCATTTTAGAACGGAAAAAATTAAATGGGCAACATTTCCAAATGTCAGTAGAAACTGTACACGATTGCAAACTCCTTGGCCCAATCAGAACTCTGAAGAACTGTTTTTTTCCCCCGAATAGGAGCAACTCCTAATCAACCAACTCCCTAAAAATCTGGCAACTCTCTAATCCCATAATCACTACAGTACAGAGCATGCTCAGAGAGCATGTAGTCCCTACTTTAAAAATGATTTTAAATGGGGTGCTTGGGTGGCTCAGTCGGTTAAGTGTGGGACTTTGGCTCAGGTCATGATCTCACAGTTCGTGGGTTTGAGTTTCATGTCGGGCTCTGTGCTAACAGCTCAGAGCCTGGAGCCTGCTTTAGATTCTGTGTCTCCCTTTCTCTCTCTCTCAATCAATAAAACAAACATTTAAAAATATTAAAAAAAATTTTTTTTAATGTTTTATTTATTTTTGATACAGAGAGAGACAGAGCATGAGAGGGGCAGGGGCAGAGAGAGAAGGAGACACAGAACTGGAAGCAGGCTCCAGGCTCTCGGCTAGCTGTCAGCACAGAGCCTGACGCGGGGCTCGAACCCACGAATGTGAGATCTGACCTGAGCCGAAGTCGGAGGCTTAACTGACTGAGCCACCCAGGCGCCCCTAAAAATATTTTAAAAAATAAAAGGTAAATAAAAATCTAGGATGGAATTCAAAATCACAAATCTCCATCACTTACCACTGGAAACCAAATGCTACAACGGTAAAAATGATGGTTGAACGGAAATGCCCACCCTTGTAAGGTTATCATTTATAGCTTTGCTATACAACACGGCAGCTTCCAGCCACGTGTGGCTACTTAAATTCATTCAAATTAATCGAGCACATCTCAAGTGTTCAATAGCCACACATGGCTAGTGGCTACCATACTGAACAGGGCAGAATAGTCCGTCATTGCAACAAGTCTAATTGGACAGCTCTGAGTCCAGAAAAATCCAGTATAGAAATCCTTTACATCACATCTAGGAAGAAGCCTCCTTGAATTAGAGGGACATTCAGGTAAGAAAGCTTGATGAGGAGAATGCCACCTTCTCCCAGGAATGTGTCCCCTCAAGAAAAGAAGAAACCATCCACTCTTAGAAAAGATACTAAGCATTGTAGCTTTAAATGTAATATGCAATGACTCTTACAGCGCAGCGTCTAGGGATGTCTTTGATTTTTTTATTATGTTTTTTTATTTATTATTGGGAACAGAGAGAGACAGAGCATGAGCAGGGAAGGGACAGAGAGAGAGGGAGACACAGAATCCAAAGCAGGCTCCAGGCTCTGAGCTGTCAGCAGAGAGCCCCACGTGGGGCTCGAACTCACGAACCATGAGATCATGACCTGAGCTAAAGTCGGACACTTAACCGACTGAGCCACCCAGGTGCCACAGGGATGTCTTTGAAAGAAGCAGATAGTAACTGTGCTTTTCATACAATTACACCCAAAAGCGAAGTAGTGAATCGTGTCCTAGACAGGGACAAAATACTTGAATAAATGGACGACTGTGCTGAATTACTTTCTCCAAAAAAATCCCCTATGCCAAAATGAGGAAAGAAACTAACAAGTTTTTCTTTTGATGGTGTTCTATATCAGTCAGATAAGTTTCTTTGAAATAGTGCTCTTAATTGCTTTGAATCACATTCTGACGTTATACTAATCTCACGCTTTGTGGTTCCTTTCAGAACTCCTTCAGGAATGTTTAGATTCACGGATATGATTCTAAGGGGCAGCTAAGATCAGAATCTTTGGGGGGGAATTTCCCTTAATAAAATGAATTTCTTTGCAATCAGCTTTTAAAAATTGCAGGATTTCACAGCGTCTCTCATTTCCTTTCTAACACGCACGAGATTTGAAAGTATCAGTGGGAATCTAAATCCAGGTGATAAAAGAGGCATCTAAGTATTTACTGACAATAACAAGAGCCAGGAGAATTAAACCAAAGTATGTACTTGGATGAAGTAAGCAAATAGTTATCTGCTTAGGAAATTCTCTCTCACATGCCTGAAAGATTTACGAGACTTCCACCCCAAACAGTGATCTGCACTATAAAAATTCAAAATGATGGGCATTTCCATCAGAGAGGCTACAGGAAGTACACCCCCGTATCCTAATTCAAAACTTCAGGCACAGACAGATCATCTTCAGTGGAATGTCCAATGAAAACAAGAGGAACAATAAAATCCCCAGAGGTGGTCACAGGCCCTGGGTGGGCTCCAGCCGCGCCTGTGACTAGCTGGACAGCCCCGGGGCTGGACGGCTCTCTGCACGCCAGCCTCCTTCCCTGGAAAGTGGGGGTGACATAACCTGCCTTGTCAATTACATAAGTCATGCAGAGTCCCTAGCAAGGGGTCTAGTGAGAAGCATCTAGTGAGTGTGCACTCAGTGTCCACTGCTTTCCCTCTTGGAGGGTCCAGGTAACACGTTACTGCTTTCACAGAAGCCTTTGCCAACTTTAATTCTCCTCCCTGCCCAGGATTCCTGAAATACCTGAACAGATTAGAGACAGAAAAGGAAAGGAACAGAGAGAAGGAATTTGAAGTAGAGGATGGTGACATGGGCTATGATGGTAAAAGTAGGATATTTAGAAGAGTAAGTAGTCTGAATATCTGGAGCTTAAAGTAGATAGGTTGAGAAGATAGGTTCTAGAAAGTCATGTTACCATTTTCGGAATATCCTGCACAAACCAAGCATTTGATAAATGAAAGTGGTTTATCTGACAAATTAGTGTCACGGCCCTGCACGGTCACGGCCCTGTCCTCAGTAGGCGGTGTTGCGGAGGGGAGAGCCTGCAGGCAGGGAGAAGCGTTAGGGCTCCTCTGGGTTGGAGTCACCACGCACTGGACGCGGGATGAGAGGGATGGGAACGTAATCCCAGCCTCGGGCTTTCTTTCTCGAGACGCAACCCACAGCACGTGATAGCTGATGACAAGTTGGGGGAATAAAAGGGAAGAAGAACTAAATAAATCCATTTTGAAGCCTGATAGTCTAGGACAGTGGTTCCCAATCAGGATGAGCGTGCCCCTCAGGGACATTTGGCAGTGTCTGCAGCTGGTTTTGGATGTTGCGACTTTGGGAGGTGGGGACGATGCCACTGGCATCCTGTGGGTAGAGGCCGGGGACGCCGCCGCATAGCGTGCAGTGCACAGGACGGCCCCACCACAGAGAAGAATCCCACTCCCAATGTCAATGGCGGCGAGGGCGAGAAGCACTGGACAAGGAGACTGATGAAAACTTCGCAGAAACAGTCGGGAGGAAGAACTAGTTTGGAAGCATGTAAATTTAATTTTAAGTTAGTTGAGTTAGAAATCCTAGGAGAATATCTAGACAGACAAACAGGTCAAGCAGGCAACTGAACATGTTAAGTTCAAGTTCGTTAAATGAAGTATATATGTGTGGGTCCCGAACAGGGGTTGACAAACATTTCTTAAAGGGCCAGGGAGGAAGTAAGGTTAGAGAAAGGGCTGCGGTCAGCTATCGGCGTGGGCTGACTCTGTTTGCAGCTCTGAATGAGAACACTGTCCTCTCATCATTAACGGTGTACGGTTTGTGCCTAGGCTCTCGAGGGCGTCCCAGGCCACACACAAACAACTTGATCAGTGATCTCCCTCAACAAAAGTCTAGTCCCTCTGTGCTGTGTTTGGTCTTACTAAGAACTTCCGTGGATGCAGTGACTAGTGTTCAAAAGTCAAATGACTGGCCCACACCTGACCACAGAGAGCAATACAGAAAGACAGACTCCAGGTACAATGAGGGGCCAGGTCCCACATACAGCAGACGTCAACGCCAGTCACCAGTAGTGAGGAGGGCGCTGGGTCATTCTTCCTCAGAGGAGGAAGAAAGCAGCGTGCTCCTCGAGACAAGCTGCCCACCTTTCCCAGAGCAACTACCGTAGACGCTACTAGCAACCGGAGAAGGCCCGGAAAGGGGCAGGGATGGGAAGGAACCATATCGCTAGTGGGACTGGTGGACTCTGAACAATGTATCATTTTATGGCAGATTCAGACTAGCGCGCCCCAACATGATCATGATTATACGCGGTCTGTTTTCTCATGTAATTTATATTTAGTCATATTATTTATGTTTAGTTGCGTATTTATTTCCAAGGAAAGAGGAAAAGGAGGACAGCGAACAAAATAAATTTCAACTTCTGTCTTCACATACAATGGCCAATTATATCTTCCTATATAACAACAAATAGACATGAATTTGCCATGAGAATTTTCAAAAACAAAAAGGCCACTTACTCGCCAGTTCAATGATTTCCATTCTCTCCCCATCGACATCCTGACCAACAAAACTCAAGTCCTTCTTCTCAAACTGACTGATCAGGCTTGGGTTCACCTGGAAAAACAAGAAAGTAAGTGTCTTTGGACAGCAGAGCCATACAGATGTATCAGCTTATGAAAACGTCCTCCATCAGAAACCAGGGTGGGGTTTCCATTTCAGTGATGCCCTTAGCTAGTAGCTAATTTCTACATCCGGCTCCCAAAGACTATTCTTAAACTCATGATGAACCTGAGAAGCAGGCTAATCACAGCCCCCAAATCTGAGAAGCCCACCTTCTGTTGCCCAAAGACGAGATTCAAAAAGTAGGACTGTGACACAGATTTCTGAGTTGGAGCCTTGAGATAAGCTATTTATAGTTGTCACCATATTTGCTTCCTCCCTTGAGTTACGTGTAATTAACTATCTCTCCCTAAATCACAAATCTGCTTGAGGAGTGAAACTATCTTATTTCCCTTGTGACTCACCCCCATGCTTTCTCTACGTATAGTTGCATAAAAACTCTAAGGAGAAGCTGAGAGTAATTTTTCTGCTAGAATATTGGTTATGGATGACAGGTCGGTGGCCTGGCGCAGAGGCCCTTCCCTCGTTCATCTCATGCCTAGTCCTTCCCGAAACTTTTCAGCCTCTCCTTCACAGAAAGCACTTGCTCGCCTAAAATCAAAGTGGAGTCCCACCTACCCTCCTCAATCTTAACCCCATAGGCTTTTATTTGATTTTTCTAACATTCGGCTCGTTCTCATAATTTGTAATTATTTTTCCTTTTTCTAACAGCTTTATTGAGATATAATTCACATACCATATAATTCACCCACTAAAAATACGACTCAATGATTTTCAACATATTCACAGAGGATTTCGGTTATCACCACAATCAGTCCAAGAATATACCGTATTCCCTCTAACCATCATCCCCTAACACACCCATCACGTGCCTGCCAGCCCTAGGCAACTGCTAATCTATATTCTGCCTCTTTAGATTTGTCATGTTAATGGAACCATATGGCATGGAGTCTTTTGTGACTGGCTTCTTGGCTTCTTTCACTTAGCATAACGTTTTGAGGTTCATGTATGTAGTAGCATGTATCAATATTTCATTTCTTTTTATTGTCAAATACTTCTGTTGTATGCATATATCACATTTTATTCATCCATCCATCAGTTGGGTTGTTGTTTCTTCTTTTTGTTTTCTTTTTTTTTTTTTTTTTTTGCTATTATGGATAATGTTGCTTTGACCATTTGTATACGTGTTGTGTGGACGTACGTTTTCATTTCTCTTGGGTTATATACCTAAGGATGGAATTGCTGTGTCCTAAGGGAACTCTGTATTTAACTTTTTGAGGAACTGGCAGATGATTTTCCAAAGCGGTTGCACCGTTTTACATCTTTTGATTATAGCCACGCTAGGGGGTATGCGGTGGTGTTTCTTTGTGGTTCTGATTTGTACTTCCCTGATGATGAATGATGTTGAACATCTTTTCGTTTGCTTATTAGCCATTTGTGTATCTTTTTTGGAAAAATATCTATTCAGAATCCTTGCCATCATTTATTATCCAGTTCTAAGGATCCTTTATATACTCTAGATATAGGTACCTTGTCTGATATATGATATTTTCTGTTACCTTTTTTTAATCCTGTCCATTAGAACGTAAGCTCCCTAACAGGAGAGAGACCGTGTGTGTTTCTCCCTTCCATCTCCAGTGCATTTCAGAGGCACAGTAAGTGTAGAGGAATGGATGGCCACAGTATTCGGTGCACAGTAATTCTCTCACACCTTCTAGCTACCACTTAAGCAAAGCAGCTCGATAGTTTTTGCCCCACCAGTTAGGCCAGTACCCAATGGAAATAAGACCAAAAATGGCCTGTACTCAGCAAAGTGTTCCCTAATTGTACTGACACTCTAGGTAGCCTACTCAGCATCGATTCCCGGTGGTCCTCCCTCAAAACAGAACCCTGGATTTGTTCTGGCATCTACTTTACCCCCACATGACCCATGGGACTCCATCTAGAAGTTTACCCCCATTCTAGAAGTTGGTCCTGATTGGTCCAAGCCAACATGATCAAAGCCTATCCCTCTTGGCTAGCAAATGATCCAAGAACCCAAGTTTAAACCTGGCTTAGCTTTGCCCTTGCAATGGTTACTAGTTCATGGGTGGGCAAGCAATCTGTATCGATCCAATCAGACTGAAGAAAACTCCCACGTCTAGGAGAGATGCGTGCCGCCTCAGCTGCAGCTGGTGGTCATCTTGCAACCATGAGGGAGATCAGCCTCAGGGCAAGGTCAACACACAGAGAAGGGGAGGGCCAAGAAGTCCCGGGGACAGTAGAACCCCTGATGATACCATGCCTGGAGCCTGCCCAGCTTCTGAACTACCTGTTATCTGAGAGAACTCATTTCTTTATTGTTGAGGCTGGTTTGAGACAATAACAGGCTGAGATTTTGATTCTTCCCAGCCAAAAGCATCATAAGTGATACACCAATTAATCCTGGTATAGATAGTTTGCATTTCGGGGAACCCGTGCTTCTCATGTGACAATCTCAACAGTAACTCTTACTAATCGTGTGACACCAAGGCTCTCTTGCTCAGTGTAGACTGCCAAAGAGGTTCTCAAACCAAGAATCCATTATATGACACCCAAAGATGCATCCCTAACCTGAGAGACATCTGGTTCAGAAGATAAGTTCTTTTTTCCCAAACCTGACAAAATAAAGGGCAGGGGGGTTAAGGATAAAGATGATGACCTTGCCTAGGTCTAGGAGACAACGGTTAGGGTAACACAGAACCCTGATATGTCTCTTGTGCAGATACTTCAAGATTTTGCCTTTGAAAAGCCAAGAAGGGCTAAACCCAACCGATACCACTGAGCTGGCACCTTTTCCAGGGATCCGCTTATAATCACAGGAATTCCTCTAACTGAGCATCTACATTCCATAGTAATCCAGTGTGTAGGCCATACCTCATACCGATGTCTGTGTCTTTCTTCTATAAAAGGAACATCACCATAAAGTTTCCCTATAAAGATACAAGAGTGAAATTAATATTGAAGTAATCAGCTTTGGAAACACATCCATAGCATGGGTATGGGGGAACATCCCTTTGATCTCTCTCCATATGTTGGAGGCCTAAGAATTAACTGGACTCCAGATAGTCATCTAGATTTTCTTCTCTTGCAGTACAGAATAGCGATAGCTTCTTCAAAACTCTGAAACAATTCTCAGGTAAGCCATCACCATTGCATAAAGGAAGCTCTCTGTTACACAAGTTCACCATGGCGTCCAACAGATGTGCCCACCTTTCATACACCTACCTGCAGTACTGAGAGGCAGAGAAACGTCTGCACCATCGCTCTTATGCAGGTTCATAACAGGACTCGTTTTACAAAAGAACAAAACAGAACCAGAGGAAGGGAAATGAAACTGAAGGACTCGCCCAAAGCCCCGTCCCGCTGGCAGCGCAGCTCGGTCTTGAGCCCAGGCCCCTCACACCTGGTCCGTGCTTTCTCCACCACACCAGCCATCTCTGTGTAGTGGCCATATTGGTTTGCACTCCGTCTTAAAAATAAGTCTGTCCTTCCACTCTGAAATTTGACCTCTAAGAATTTACCTTGTAAAATAAAACACAGAGGGTCCACCATGAAGACGTGCACTGCTTTGTTATTTAGCAGCGCACAACTGGAAACATGCCAAGCATCAGGAATAAAGGACCGACCGCTGGGTTAAATGAGAGCACATCTATACCAAGGATTCTGGTTTTTTAAAGTTTTTTCAAAAATGTATTTGTTTATTATTTTGAAAGAGAGAGCCTGAGCAGGTGAGGAGCAGAGAAAGAGGGAGAGAGAGAATCACAAGCAGGGTCTGCAGTGTCAGTGCGGAGCCCGTCTCGGGGCTCGAATTCACACATGGAGAGATCATGGCCTGAGCTGAATTCAAGAGTGGGAGAGTTAACTGACTGAGTCACCCATGCGCCCCTATACCAACAATTCTTAACCAGGAGTGCGTGGCTGACGATCACCTGTGGGGCTAAAACATGCCCATGTGGCTGCGGGTCCTGTAGCATGTGGGGCATGACCAATCTGGCAATGGCCACAGCGATCAGTGGGATGGCCAGTGATGGCGGTGTCAGGCGGATAGCAGTGGCATCCGTCACCAGACCCCTCGCAAGAACGGGCCCCCCGGATCACGTGCAGAAGCAGGATGGCAATGGCGCCAAGTGGGTTATAATACAGAAGCAGCAGGAGAGGCCATCAGTCATCCCCCGGGCGCCAGCCCCATGACACAGAACACCGGGCACACAGAGAAGGCGCGTCAATGGTGCCGGACCACACGGTCCCACTGCAACAGAGGGGCTGGCAGTGCTCAGTTCAACAGGCTGGCTTACCAGCCTCTCCAAGACGCACGAGGCTGCGGGGCAGGGTGTTTCTACCAACACAGACCAAATGCCTCGTGTCCCCTTCGAGATTTTTGACTCAGATAAAGAAAGCGCAAACTGGTTGTATTCATATGACTGATATGATCATTTATCACGACTGAACTTCTATTTGCAATTTTGTCCCTTAGATGCAGCTTCCTGGTGATGATGGTAAAGATAGTGAATATTCCCTACGTGTGTTTTAGAGACATCGCAACTAGTTGCAGACAGGGAGCTACTTTGAAAGAGCTCCAACATGCCACTGAGAGGGGGATCGTTCACGACAGAGTCTTTTTCCTCAAACTACCGGTTCACGAAAATGAAAGGAAAAATGCAAACTAATAGCACAATAATGCCCAGTTGGGGAAGAAAAAAAAAAAAGAAGCATCTGTATGTATCATTGTGAGGTTATAAGAGAAATCATTTGAAAGCTCTGGACGTAACTTTGAAAGGATCCTGATTCCCTTATGGCCTCTGACTTTGTGAGTAATCGTTTCCTCCTGTGGTCCAAGATTTCTTCTCTGCTTTCTCCTCTACAACAAATGACTCAGAGGGCCGCCTGGGTGGCTCAGTCGGTTAAGCTTCCGACTTTCGCTCAGGTCATGATCTTGCAGTTCACGAGTTTGAGCCCCATGTCGGGCTCTGCGCTGACAGCTCAGAGCCTGGAGCTGCTTCAGATTCTGTGTCTCCCTCTCTCTGCACGCCTCCCCCACCTCTGCTCATGCACTCCCTCTCTCTCTCTCTCTCTCTCTCAAAAATAAATAATAAAACATTTAAAAGAACAAAAACAAACAAACAACAGATGACTTAGAAACCCAATAATAGAGCCTGTCGATATCGACAGATGGTGAGGAAAATGTCACAAATCTCTAAAATAGGCTCTAAGGAATTATATCTTCGGGTCATCAGCACTAGCAGGATACAGTGCAACCCTTTCAAACTCTCTGGCCTGTGCATACCGTCTGGCTTAAGGCAAACTTTGTGTTTGCTAGGATCCCTCAGAGGAGACAGGAAGACGGGGGCGTATGGTGACTCTGGAGCCAGGTGGCTTTAAGTTCCTCTACACCATTTAACGGACGTGTGGCTTGGGCCACACCTCTTGGGCCGCATCTCACCTCTCTGCCTCAGCTTCCTCATCTGTAAAATGAGAATTACCATAGTCCTATTTCATAGGGCTGTTGTGAGGATTCAATAATGCACTTAGAACAGTAAGTAAATCGTGTGAAAGCTGTTGTTATCTCTAGACTAGGAAATCCAAGTAGGAAGAATGGAAGCTACATAAACGCTACAAGATCACGGACAAGATAGGGACCTGTCCGCTCGATTCTTATAAACCAGTGTCTAGCGCTTAAGCACGTAATCAAGCAATATTTGCTTAATGAATGAAGCCTTCTTTCTCTCCCTTTATATATGTATATATATATATATATATATTATATATGTGGTATATGATGAAATATGTTTTCAGAACTTTGGAAATACTGTGGGGGTTTTTTGCATTCAAATTCTTTCCTGATCACTAACAAATCTGTCAAGAACGAATTTACAAAATGAACCCTTTGCCATATCCATGAAAAAAATTAAAATTTCCTTTAAAACTCTATGCTGAGAATCAGCTCAGAATGTTAGTGGTCCAATTCTATTTGAAAACACCTTAAGGGGCAACTGGCCAACTCATTCAGTGGAGCTTTCGACTCTTGATCTCTGGGTTGTGAGTTCCAGCCCCACATTGGGTGTAGAGATTACTGAACATAAAATCTTTAAAAACAGAAATAAAGGAAGAAAGAAAGAAAGACACCTTAAAAATGAAATAAGACCGAGAATGCTCATTCTGGGGCCCTGCCCCAGGGATTCTGATTTGGTTACTCTCCGGAGAGTCCCTGGGCATATGGGTTTTTACTTTTAAGACTGCCCAGAACCGTACCCTGTGCTAATTAGGCACTACAGGAGCTAGAGCTCTCTGTGTAGGTGTAAGGGTTGGCTGGGGTTTGTCCAACCAAGAGGTTGTCCAGGGTGTGGATATGCAGTGTGTTTGGCCTCAATAGTGTTGGCAGACCCACAGTGTTTTAAACTTTGAACAGGTTGCCAACATTTAGAAACCATGAGATTTCTCATGAAACTCCAGATTTCCAGATTCTGTTGCAAATTTAGAAAGCTGGCAACCGTGAACCCACAGTCCTTCGTGGGACTATCGGTTTCAGCAGTTCCTCCTCTGATGGATCGAGTCCTTGTCAATCTGCCCCAGTCCCCACCGCTCCCTACTGCCTCTCTGGCTCTGAGGCCTGGTCCAGCTGCCACTGAGGGTTGAGCTCAAGCTGCCGCACTTCTTATACCTAGCTGCCTGACTCATTCACACTCCCCAGCCGTCCTCCTGGCCCAGCTGCTCAGTCTGACGTTGATTCAGGGCGCGTGTCCCTCCTCAGCCAAGCGTGTGGTTTCAGACTGGCTTTCAGAAGCCAAAGTGGGGCCTATGGTTCCTGCTCTCCGCTCGCCTTCACAAGACACTCCGGAAACCTGTGGGGCCCTGTCCTGGGGTGCTCAGCACAAGGCAGGTTCCAGCTCCGCGAGCTATTTGGATTATTCTATTCCCCCTTTAATTAAGGTCCAGCCATTTGGTATAGTGAGGTGGTCAAGAGCTCAGGCTCAGATATCAGCTGAATGAC
The DNA here is from genome assembly GCA_004023845.1 of Helogale parvula. Lineage (NCBI taxonomy): Eukaryota > Metazoa > Chordata > Mammalia > Carnivora > Herpestidae > Helogale > Helogale parvula. Next base: position 144,962 of record PJEM01002063.1, on the reverse strand, counting down.
TTTCTAACAAATAGCCTGGCTACGATGCCTTTCTCTCTCATGCAGAACTCGCCTGGGTCCGAGGGGTGTTGAGACAAATAACCAAAATGATGTACATAACGTCCTCATTACTGACGCTTAGAAGGCGTGCGGTCAGGGCCAGCCACTTGGTCCTCCTTTCTTTATTACTTTCAGATTTTAGTGTACCACTTCCTTAGTTTTTATAAGACACCTCATTTCTTTTAAGTATCTAAACTCCTCCTCTTTCCCTAGTTTTATGTCTCATGATCTGCTTTTACCTCAATGTGCTAGTATAAAAACGCTCATTTTCTATTTTTGAGATGCGAATCCCTGCCTTTAACTCTACATTTTTTTCGTTGCTGGTATCTCTTCCCCTCTGCCCGACTTAGTATTCTTATCCTATTTTTAACATCTCTCTTCTTAGAATTCTCCCCATGCTTCTGACAGTCCTATTAGCAGGTGGGGGGCAGAGGTATTAGAACGAGGGGGTGCCTACTCGCCCTCTCCCCGGGCTCACTGCTTCTCGCCACGCACTGCCATACCGGAACCCCATTGTTTTTGTTTTGTTTTTTTTTTTCATTAAACTTTTTTTAAATTTGAGTATGGTTGGCCTACAATGTTACATTCATTTCGGGTGTACAACATAATGATTCAGTAGCTCTATGCTATGCTGTGCTCACCACAAGTGTAGCTACCCTGAGTCACCCAACAACACTACTACAATACCGCTGACTAGGTCCCCTATGCCTTTTATTCCAGGTTATTCATTCCATAACCGGAAGCCGGTGTCTCCCACTCCCCGTCACCCATTCTGCCCAAACCCTCTGGCAACCCCATCCCCTCTGGCAACCATCAGTTTGTTCCCTGTATTTATAGGTCTGGATTCTGTTTTTCACTTATTTATTCATTTGTTTTGTTTTTTTAGATTCCACGTTATGAGTGAAATCATACGGTATTTGTCTTTTTCAGTCTGACTTATTTCACTTAGCATAAAGCCTTCTAGGTCCATCCATATTGTTCCAAATGGCACGATCTCATCCTTTGTGTGGCTGAGTAATATCCCATTGTATACAGGCCACACCGTCTTTCTGCGTTCATCTACTGATGGACAGTTACGCTGCTTACAAATCTTGGCTACTGTAAATAATGTCGCAAGAAACATAGGGGTGCATATATATTTTTTGAATTAGTGTTTTCATTTTCTTTGGGCAAATTCCCAGTAGTGGAATTACAAGATCATATAGTATTTCATTTTCAATGTTTTTGAGGAGCCTCCATACTGTTTTCCACAGTGGCTATACCAGTAGTGAGGTTCCCCATTCTTAATACTAGGTCATAGCCAGGGGCACCTGGGTGGCTCAGTCGGTTAAGCAGATGACTCCTAACAATCAGGTCATGATCTTACAGTTCATGAGTTCGAGCCCCGCATCGGCTCTGTGCTGACAGCTCAGAGCCTGGAGCCTGCCTCGGATTCTGTGTCTCCCTCTCTCTCTGCCCCTCCCTAGCTCATGTGTCTCTCTCTAACTCTCTCTCTCTCTCTCTCTCTCTCTTTCTTTCAAAAACAAATAAACATTAAAAAAAAATACTAGGTTACACGGAGAGCTTTGAGAGACGCACAGGTCTTAGCGGACTGACAATATACCCTTCTCACTAATGATCCTAACAGCCACACTCAAATAGTGCTTTTTCTGTGCCAGGCCCTGAAGGACCCTCATGCATAACTGATTTAACCCTCACAAGGACCCCATGAGGCAGGAAGCAATCTGCCGGTCCGTTTTACAGATGCAGAAATCGCAGTGTAGCAGGGTAAGCACCTGCACAGCCAGGTGCCGAGAGCTGGGGCTGGGGGGGCCTCCGATGGGGCAGCGTGGATCGGGCTGCTGGGCTACGAGCCCCTCCACCAGTCCCCACGGGCAAGGTGCTCGCCACAGAGCCGGTCCAGTCAGGGACACAGAAATGCTGTCTGTTGTTAGGACGAAAGGAGCTATGTCCCAGACCTGCGAGCCTCCATATCCACAAATACACTAGCAAACGGGTCCCCAGCAAAAGGCAAGAAGGAGCAGGGGAGAGAGGCACCCTGCAGCATAGAGCCCCGGCCGGGAGGCCGGGAGGCAGGAAGGTGAGGCTTGCCAGCTGGCCCGTCCCATCCCGTAGGGCTCAGGAGGCAGGAGACTGGCAAAGTCCCTAAATCCTCGGGGACCTCTTTTAATTGTTTTGAAAATGACCTCATTAACCGACCCAAAGCTTCTTGTATGGCGCGATTATTTTCTCAAACCTCCTAACTATCTAACCACACCAGGAACTAGAAGCTGTTTTTCTCTATCAGTGCCTTGATAAGAGATAAAGCAAAAGCAATTTGTCTAGCCAGTGAAAATTTGTTCCACCGTCTCCCCTTTTTCCTTTCGGTGCTTTCAAATTTGAGATCGACCACTCTGCACTTCCAAGGCCGTGCGTTTAGCCCAGACCCAGCATTAGCTGGCACTCACTCAGTACTTCCTGGGTGGCCTGTTGCCTGTTCTCTCTGAACAAAAAACCTTTTTTTTCCTTAGAGGGAAGCAAGGCCAAGAGTTTTAGTCAAGACCTCCTCCTTATTCTGATGAAATGCAAAGATGATCCCCAAAAGGAAGTAAGTCTTTTCCTAAAGCACTCAATTTCCACGTGCCACGGGCTCCTCCCGCCTGGATTCCCACACACACACTGTCAGCATCAGCCTTGTCGTCTGCGGGGAGGATGAGGGTCATCTTCTCAGAATTGTGATGGGAAATCACCAGGACCTGGTCTCCAGCTGGATACTCTGCACTGCAGAGGGCTTCTAGTTCCTCCCAAAATGTGCCACAGTCTCCACTGGACTGGTCGCCCCTCCCAGGCAAAATGGCATCCACTTTTAACGACCCCACAGCCCAGCACCGTCTTCATGGGGTGGCGGGTTCCCAGCTCTGCCGGCAGCCCCCACCCCACCCTGAGGGCTCAGGTCTGCTCTGCACCCTTCTCCCCCTGCAGTACTCCTGATTCTAAAAGCTAGCACTCCCTAACCATTTGCGTGCTGGTTTGGAAGACAGTTTCTCACACTGCACATCCACTATGAGATTGCTTTAAACCGAGTCTGCTCTAGCATCCTTACCGGTGCAGACACACACCAGATTGTGCAGGTTCTTGTCAGCTCGGAGCCTGACGCGGGAACTGTGAGATCCTGACCTGAGCTGAAACCAAGAGTTGGATGCTCAACTGACTGTGCCAGCCAGGCGTCCCCCAGACTGTGCTACATTAAAACATGCTACCTGCAGGGTCCAAAAAGCATGTTCTTTCTGGTAGGTGGCAGTTTGGTTTGAAAACAACACTGAGCACAAAGACATGCTTCCTTTCCTGGCTGTCTCAGCAACACGTCTGGGTCTGGGACCTGACCGAAAAACGTAAGCCTAAGGACAGTAATATTTTGGAAACTATAACCATCGAACAAGTTGTCAGCCATCCCCTTAATGAGCTCTGAAACTTGTCTGAATTGGTTTTTCTTTTTAATTTTTTTAAACGTTTTTTAAATTTATTTTTGAGAGAGAGAGAGAGAGACAACGTGAGCAGGGAGGGTCAGAGAGAGAGGGAGACACAGAATCCAAAGACAGGCTTCAGGCTCTGAGCTGTCAGCACAGAGCCCGATGCAGGGCTCGGACCCACGAACTGTGAGATCATGACCTGAGCTGAAGCCAGGCGCTCAACTGACTGAGCCACCCAGGCGCCCCTAAATTGTTTTGTGTGTTCCTATGTTCCCATCTCTCACACTCAGTTGAGAGCCGCAAGCCAAATGATAAAGTTTTATTTTTGGAGTCTTAAAACCCTTTCATAACGAAGTTCCATGGTGCTTCTTCTCCTGGATTCTCTCTCACCTGAGCCTGACCCACTCCATCTCCAGCAATGCCTCATTTTAGATTTCTCACTCTTCAAAGCACTCCATTTAATACTTACCTGCTCTCCACCATTTCTCCCTGCTCTTCAGATGCCATCTGATGAGCTCATCAACCAAGTAAGAGTGTCACTGTGAACAAGTCCTGCCAACTATGTATCCAGATAAAATGTGGTTTGTGAAAAAGTGACGGTGTGTCATTCACATGCAATGAAATATACAGATCAGAAGGGTAGACAGAGCTGTTTAATAAGTTTACCAATGGTAAGATGCATTTTTAAAACATTTTTTAAGTTTACTTACTTATTGGGGGGGCAGAGAAAGAGGGAGAGACAGAACCCCACGCAGGCTTCGAGCTGTCAGCACAGAGCCAGATGCAGGGCTCAATGTCACAAATCGTGAGATCATGATCTGAGCCGAAATCAAGAGTCCAACGCTCAGCTAGCTGGCCATCCAGGTGCCCTAAAATGCATGTTTTGAGAGGTGCACTTTGGAGAGAGATTATAAGAGTGGGCTGTGGAGCCAGGGCTCTCTATTCCAGGAGAAGACTGGAAACTATGTAAGAGTGGGCCAGGCCTGTTCTGATCACCCACAGACCATGGGCCACGTCCCCTCTGTGCCCTCTGCTTCCTTGCTAAAAAAAATAGTGATTGGATCAAATGGCTTCTGGAAGCCCTCTTGACCTTATCTGGTCACTAAACAGTATATTTAGACAGGCAACCGGACAAGTGGGAAGACAGCCCTGGACACTCCCCAGGAGGGAAACAGCCTCACTGCCTGGACCTTACACTACATTTGGCCTGTGATTCTTTGTAGAGACTAGGATTTGGGGAGCCATGGGCACTCCAAGGCAAAGCAGGATTCCCCCGACTGTGTGTGTTCAGCCCTCAAATGAAGAATGGTTTTTATACTTTCAAATGCTTGAAAAAAAAAATCAAAAGAAGAATAATATTTCACAACGCACTAAAATTACATGAAACTCTCATTTCAGTGCCCATAAATAAAGGTATATTGGCACACAGCCACGCTGTTCAGTTACATATGTGCCTCTGGGTGCTTCCAAACTACGACGAAAGAGCTGAGCAGTTACATCAAAGATCATGTGTCCCCCAAAGCTGAAAATATTTACTCTCTGGGCTTTTACAGAAAAAGTTTATTAACCCCTGGTTTAGACCATTTAGGTAGAAGACTTTGGGCTGGCAGATCTCTCCCTTTCCATGTTAATGTGTTAATGGGAACATGGGCAGCATATGCACAAATAAACAAACATTTGGAGGTGGGAGGGCTTTCCACTTTTTAGTAATGAAAAGAAATGCAAAATAAAGTACAATAATAAAAGGCCCTTTTTGTTCTGCTAATAAGCCAAAATGACAAATAATAAAAATACTAGCAAAACGACTAGAGAAAGCAAGAACAGTACAGTATAGTTAACATCCTTATGAACTGGTTCACCTCCTCCGTCAAACAATCTGGCAGATTTATCAGTCATAAGTGTGTTCACACCCTTTGACCTAATAGTCCGACTCCTGGAAATCTATTCGAAGGAAGCAATCAAAAGAACATAAACAAGATGTCAAGATGTTCACCATTTTTCTAACAAAATGCTATAAACACCTCGAAATGTTTAGCAATAAGAAATGAATCTGGGGGGGCCTGGGTGGCTCAGTTGGTTGAGTGTCCAGCTTCGGCTCAGGTCATGATCTCACGGTTCGTGGGTTCGAGCCCCACATCGGGCTCTGTGCTGACAGCTAGCTCAGAGCCTGGAGCCTGCTTCAGATTCTACGTCTCCCTCTCTCTCTGACCCTCCCCTGCTCGCACTGTCTCTGTCTATCAAAAATAAATAAAAACCACAAAAAAGAAATTAAAAAAAAAAGAAATGAATCAGTAGGGGCGGCTGGGTGGCTCAGTCAGTTAAGCGTCTGACCCTTGATTTCAGCTCAGATCATCCCACAGCTTGTGGGTTTGATCTCCACATTGGGCTCAGTGCTGACAGAGTGGAGCCCTGCTTAGGATTCTCTCTCTCCCTCTGCTCCTCCCCTGCTCGCAAGTCCCCTCTCTCTCTCTCTCAAAATAAAGAAACATTTAAAGAAAAGATCATAAATATGTAATTAATACTTAGGTGAAATGTTAGAGGAATGCAGTTTAGAAAAATATCTTATCCGTGAAGACCTTTAAACCAGCTTCGCCAATGCCCCTACACACTGTCATTAGTCCTTTAATAAGCAAACGCCTTCGTACATGAGGACGACACACACACAGAACGCAGGACAGGAGTGAGCCTCTGGGAACACAATTCTTACAAACAGAGCAAATGATGGTTAGTAGTATTTTTGTCCAAATCAATTTACACCTGTAATCTCCACTTCCGAAAACTCAAATACAGCTCATCTCGCAGCATACATGAAATACGTAGAGCTGTTTCTATGTCAGTCGTGCCTCGGTAAAGTGGTTAAAAAAAGTAAAAAGAAAAATCAAATTCCTAGTTTTCATGAACCTTCAGGAACTAAGGAACTTGACTAAGGAACAAAAAAAAGGAATTTGTTCCTGATGACTATAAAAATCAGAATCACTTTAGTAATCCAGCCATTGTGTCTACCAATATCTTTAGGCTTTGGTCCTATTTCAAAGTATTCTCTTTCACTAAAAAAAAAAAAAAAAAAGCAAAAAACTGTACTTTTCTGTTTTTCCATTGAAGCCAGAGCACTGCAATCACAGGCCCATAAATCAAATTTAAATAATGAATGAATAGCATCAAATGCTTTCCATCAAAACTATAAATTAATTTCAGAAGCAATGTAAGCACGTGTATTTGTTCCTACCATCTTGCAGAAATATGCTCACTAGGGGAAAAAAGCCTTACAAAAGCAATGGGCTGACTAGAGGAAAAAATCCTGCAAAAGAAATATGCCAACTAGGGGGAAGAAATCCACAAGACACTATGGGGCTGTTTGTTTTTATATTTTTATGATACTCAATACAGCCATGGCCAGTGGTCATGTTCTTATCTCTTATCTCCAACACAACCTTCTTGGAGAACTGCGGGGGACCTGGCACAAGTGCAAGGGCAAAACCTTATGCGTCCCGAGGCTCACAGGCTCGCATGCTCATATGACTTGTGCAAACTAAGAAGCACAGCTTAAATTTAAGGCAGGCCTGGGGCGCCTGGGGGGCTCAGTCAGTCAAGCGTCGGACTCTTGATCACAGCTCAGGTCATGATCTCAGGGTCCATGAGCTCTGTGCTGACAGCGAGAAGTCTGCTTAGGATTCTTTCTCCCTTCCTCTCTGCTCCTCCCCTGCTCTTGTGCTTGCTCTCTTTCTCTCTCTCTCTCTCTCTCAAAATAAGTTAAAAAAAAAATTAAGGCATGCCTGGAAACAACCCAAATGTCCATCAACTGATGAGCATATCAACAAAATGTAGTCTAACCATACAGTGAAATAGTATTCAGCTATAAAAAGAAACGAAGTGCTGATACATGCTACAACGTGCATATACCTTGAAACATTATGCTAAATGAAAGAAGCCAAACACAAAATATATGTCATATGGCTCCATTTATACGAAGTGTTCATACTAGGCAAATCTGGAGAGACAGTAGATTAATGGTTGCTCAGGCCTGAGGGGGGCCAGTCACACCTAAAGGAAACAGGGGTTCTTACTGAAGTGATGAAAGTGTTCAAAAATTGGCTGTGATGGTAGTTGCACAACTGTGAATACAATACAAAGGGTGAACTATATACTTTTAACAGATGAATTGTATGGTATGTAGATTAGATCTTAATAAAGCTGTTACAAATGTTCTTTTCAAAGCAGGGAAAAGATATTAATTAAGCAAGCTTTGGTGTTGTGTTTAAGAGTCATAAAATCATAGATCTTATTTTTCACGTCTACCGTAAAGAAAAACAAATCCTACATCCATCTTATTTCTATCAAGACAGATCAAAATTTAAAATATTTTGAAGACAATGCTCCTTTTTAGAAGCTTACTGCAATTAGCACTGAATCACATAAAGCAGATACAATTTTCAAACATTAACATTCTCACTAACGATTTTTTTGTCTCTTAGGTAATTACTTGAACAAAGTTTCAAAGTATCTGAAAACCTTTGAAAGCTGCGGAATTGCTACTAATATCCACGAAGAGAAAAAATTCTTTTATTCTTAAAGAAAAAAGTCACTTAAAGAACAATGGTTTCTTATCCAGAGAGAGTAAAGAAATGTGCCTTGAAATTTTTCCTTTTTAAATATCATTCTTACTAGGAAGCTTTATATTCCTTAGAAGCTATTTATCACTGGGGCACCTGGGTGAGTCAGTCGGTTAAGTGCAGGACTCTTAATTTCGGTTCAGATCATGATCTCACGGGTTCACGGAATCAAGTCCTGTGTCAGTGCAGATTAGGACTCTCTCTCCCCCTCTCTCTCTCCCCTTCCCCTCCCAAAATAAATAAATAAACTTTAAAAAAATAAAAAGAAGCTACTTATCATCCATAGAGGAGAATTTCATATTTCTGGTCTTCTTCTTCTTTAAGAAGTCACTTTTCTAAGACACGCTTATAGCTTCATGGGAATGATGCTGGACACTCAGGACATACTTCCTCGGCCTCTGGCCCTTTCAGCACCTTACAGGTTCCCTTTCATCACACTCTTTCCACTTATTTTGAGGCCCCGGGGAGGACAGGGCTGACATCTGTCCTGGGCACTACTGTATCTGCAGAGTCTAGCAGAGTACATATACCACAGAGTAGGCACTCGAGATATATTTATTAGGGGCGCCTGGGTGGCTCAGTCAGTTAAGCAATCGACTTCTGGCTCAGGTCATGATCTTACAGTCTGTGAGTTCAAGCCCCACGTCAGGCTCTGTGCTGGCAGCTTGGAGCCTGGAGCTTGCTCTGGATTCTGTGTCTTCCTCTCTCTCTGCTTCTCCCCTGTTCTCTCTCTCTCAAAAATTAAATAAACATAAAAAAAATTTTAAGACATATTTATTAAACCGAATTCACGGCTTTGGGGTTTTTCTTGCTTTACGTATAGTCTCATACGTTAATCTATGAAAACAAGTTCTACATAAATTAGAATAGCCTTATGGAGGGTAGAAGATGAGCAAATGTCAGATGGCAAATCATATCATATTTTCCTCTCCCTGTGGGAAAGCTGCTGAGGGAACAGGGAAAAATACTCTCGTACTTAACTGCTCTGCTCCGTAAGAAGTTGGTAAATTAGTGGCTAACACCAGTGAGACATGAAAGAATGAAACAGGGAGCAGGTTTTAATGTAGAGGAGTGAAATGTGGGTTGGAAAGAAGTGAGTGAATCAGGGCTCTCCCCCTGCAAGGTCATCTCCAGGAGCCTCGGTAGATCACAAAGCAGACCTCTGGGTCTGGTGTCGGTGTCCTGGGGTCAACTGAGAAGGGGCATTCACGCACGTTCTACCAACCCTTCCGGGGAGTGGAGGGGGGAAGCAGGAGGGGCAGCAAAGGCAAAGGGGCCAGGTGGGATGAAGAGTCACAGCGCCTGCTGCTCTTGGAAGGGAAGCTGGAGAGGTGGAAGGGGCCAGCGGGCTCGAGAGGACTCCCGGACTGCGGCTGCGCCACACGACCCCCCCCCCCCACACACAACCTCTGATTTAACAAACGATCGGAGAAACTTACTCAATATTGAATTTTCAGTTTTGAAAACAGTTCTTCTGATTCCCAGTCTCATCGTTCCTCCCAAATTGCCAGGGTTGTGTTCGGGCATGTCAATCACCTTTGAAAACAAAACAAGTCCAGTTTTGCCATCTTATACAAGTGTAATTCCCCAAATTTCAAGCTTTATTTTTAAAGTACTGATCATTGGTTGGGTAGGGATGTTCCCTAAACAATAAAACCTGATCACTCCCTCCAATTTTCTTATTCAAATACGGCGTGCCTTACACACTCCTCACAGTATGCTTCCTTTTTGTCTCTCTTCTCATCTTTCATTCAAGTCACTTGTACAAAATACATGTGGACCGTCTTTATGACTTTCCGCCCGTCATTACTTAAGACGTCAGTTCCAGGCAATGTTCACAGTTCAAGTTCTGGACTTCTGGGGTCACTCACTTTGGTAGTCACTCCCCTCCCCCACTGCCCCTTTCATTCCCTAAAGATTCGCCATAAGCAGATCTGTCCATTCTGGTGGAGAAGTACACCAAAACTACTTTTTTCTAAAAAACCTTCGGATTCCTTAAAAAAAAAAAAAAAGGTAATGTCATCCATTCTGGCACATGCTCTGCCATAAACTTAAGCACCACCCTGAATCTCCCCCTCTTCCTCATGCCTCAACTCCCATTTGTCAAGTCCTACCCATTTACCCCCTTCTAGACTTCCTGCCTCCATCCCTGGCCCGACCACCACCCATTCCACAGCCCCCCACCCGCACTATAGCCAGAGCGTGCTGAACAGCTGCTCCACATCCACACGGCCCCAGGCCCCCTGCAGACTACAGGCAAAGCCGGTGCGGTATGTCTCCGGCGTGAAATCCTTGACTGCATGATATCAGCCCAGCTCGGCCCTCCAGCCTCATGTCCCAGGACCTTGTCCTCACACACTGAGCTCTGGCCATGGTGGCCTTCCTCCATTTCCTCCGGCCACGGGAACCCTGCACATGCTATTTCCTCCGCCTAGAACATCTCCCACTCCCCAACCCTCTTTTCCTAAATTAAACGGTCCTCAACCTTGAGACCTTAGCTCAGCTTTCCAATATGAACTCCTGCAGGAGCGGATATTCCCAGGCACCATGGCCTAGTCAGGACCCCCAGCTCGGCCTCCCCACCACCGCACTTCCCTCGTTCGTGTCTGTAGGGGGCTTTGCCTGTTAGGCTCTGCAGCCTCAGAGCTGGGGTGGCGCTGGTTTTCCTTACATTGCATTCCCAGCCTCTTGCATCTACGGAACTGGCGCATGGCATACACTGAATGCATGCATGCATGAATGAATGAGTGAACTCAGACCAAATAATTTCACATTTATCTTTATGATTACTTCATAGAAATTCCAAAAGGTGATTTTTATGAAAAGCCCATTCTTGTTAGTCATCGCTCTGTTTTCTCAGTACTGTTCGCTATGATCTCATGGTGTTGTTTCATCTATTTTTTTTTTGTTTTACTTATTTTTGAGACAGAGAGAGACAGAAAACATGAGCGGGGAGGGGCAGAGAGAGGGAGACACAGAATCGGAAGCAGGCTCCAGGCTCTTAGCTGTCAGCACAGAGCCCGACACAGGGCTCGGACCCACGAACGTGAGATCATGACCTGAGCCACAGCCGGAGGCTTAGCCGTCTGAGCCACCCAGGTGCCCCTCATCTATTGTTTTTCTAAGCTGTTAGAACAGACGACAGGTGGGCAAGTTAAACTGTTCTGATGAAACTGCTCAAGTTTCTCTCTCACAAAACCTTCCTTTCAGTTCCCCCCACACACACACACATTAAATGTCATGTACTGCTCTATAGGAAGCCTGGGCAACTAGAATTTCCTGAAGTAAAACTTTTCCCAGAACTTGTATGATCTTATCAGCGCTCCAGAACTTTCCGGGCCATCTGAACCCTGCGTCCCAAGTGCACTCCAAGAGTCACCAAGGGGAAGGGGTGGAGAAAAAAAACTTGATTACTCCCCTCGTGGGATGGAGTGCTCAGTTCTGAAGTGCTCTTGACCTTGACACCTCTTTCCTATCTTCTCTGGCTGGCTAATTATGGCTAGATTAAGTATTACTGGAGTGAGGTGAGAGAGGGCATTAGGTTCTGGTTCTCAAAGCTGAGCTGTTTATAAACGCCCAGCCCCTTGTGTATTTTCTAGGAAAAGGCAGATAAGATTGCACTATCCACCACGGCCTCAATTTTCCCTGCGGTTCAAGACAACCTGAATCATGGTAGGAAGAGCCCAGCGATAAGCCAACCCCTGCCCCCGCAAACCCCTGGCTTCTTAGAGGTGTATTGTGGTTGTTCGATCCACCCTGACTTCCTGTGTTGGGTTCTTCGGCCCAGGAATAGTCTTTTTTTTCCCCTAATTTTATTTTATTTTATTTAATAGTTTATTGAGGAATAGTCTTTTAATGTAGTTTGCACAGTCATTGGCATGTTTGGTCTTCAAGAAATGTTCCGCTATGAACCACTGAGAAAAATCAAATGACCCATGTGAGAACAGGAAACCTGCCTTACTGCTTACTGGAGATGACCTTGACAGACACAAGATCAGATCGTGTTTCCCAAAGAAAAATGCAGTGGGCACAGGGGCTGCCTAAGGGTGTTAAATACTCCTCCAACATAAAGGGAAGTCTGGAGATCTCTGACAGAGCAATATAAGAATATTATTTAAAAACATGGAGGTAGGGGCACTCGGGTAGCTCCGTCAGGAGAGCACATGATGCTTGATCTTGAGGTCTTGAGTTTGAGCCCCACACAGGGGGTAGTGTTCACTTAAATACATGCATACATAAAAATAATAAAAACATGGAGGTAAATATCAGGAGAAACAGCTGGAAGACTTGAGGGCGGCAGAGAGGGAGTGAGGATTACTGAGTATTTTCATTATAGGCCTTTTGGACCTAGCCGGCTTTTAAAATTTTGTACATAGTATTATTTTTAATGAAAATACAAATGTAAAGCCCAAACAGAGCAATATATCATTTAGACCTTCCACTAGGGTATTAGTTCACATTATCCCTGCTGTTTTTAGAAGCGGTAACTACAACCTTCTCCTGAAATGATAGCACGGGAAGAAATCCCAAGTTATAGCAGCCACAGTGATCCTCTGCTTAAAGCACGTGAGCACAGAAACCAGGGGAGAAGGCACAGAAAAAGTCGGAGAAAAGAGGAGGGAGCAGGCGGAAGTAGGTTTCCAATGCCAAACGATGCCCGGATGGTCAGTGAAAGGGGAAAAGCAGGGCAAGATCCGAGAGGGGAGTCACTGTTGGGTCTGGGCTGGCTCAGGAGGCCACATCTGGGGATTCTCATCAGACGCTCAGTCTTCTGACGGAAGCCAGGCACGAGCCGGTGGAATCTAAACACACCACGGGGAAGGTTGGGGAAGGTGGAGAATACACTGCAGTTCCGGCCACGCCGGGCCGACCAGCTGCCTTCAGCTACAGGCCCCTCCTCTGAGCTCGAAAGTTGGCAGTATGAGTGCCTCTCGGGTTATGAGCAGACTGATTCAGCAACAAAATTCAGGAAAACGTCTTGGTATTCCCTCCACAAAAAGCCTGAGAGACATCAGTTTCAAAACATCCTTTATCATGACTGGAGTAGTTAAAAAAAAAAAAAAAACTCAAATATGCTTTAGTTTTAGTCCCATTTCCAAAATATCCTACATTTGGATCTAAGAGGAAAATGCCTCTTCCACTGCCAAGGGACTGCCGTGGCCTGCTCTGATTTTGCCGGAATACTGGCTGTGTCTGATCCCCACTACAGATCTGTCCTTTCTTGGAACTGAGCCAGCCATATGACATAAGAAAAATAAAAAAGATCAATAAGTAACGAATATTGGTGGTGATAAAGCTTTAGATGTAAAAGTACCACATAAGAATAAATACAGCACTGATTAACCTTTACCGAAGTTAATGCAGCCCACGATAAAAGTGTAATGGGTTCAAGACTGGGTTCATGCGTCCCAAATGCCTTAACAACAGAGCCTAGGGAAGTTACGGTCTCTTATCAAAGATGAAATTCCGGCGTAGGAGGTAGCACACGCTGACTGACCCGGCAGAGCCCTGGTTAGGTCAGCTTCTGTCATGTCCCTTGCCTTTGGGCGTTTTGTTTGGGGACACTGAAGGAGCCTATCCCCCAAGCCGGCAGTTCCCAGTCTCTTGTGCAGCCCGCGGTGATTTTTCTCAGACTTTCTACTATATTCCTCACGTATTCTTTACAAGGATTTCCCCAACCTATTCCTTTCCTCCGGTCCATTAGGGTTTTTTTTCTGATGACTCATGTTCAAGTTGTACACAAAGTACAAACCAACTGATGTTCATCAAGTATGAACTCATAGTGTTACACTGCTAGCTACAGTAGCCTCCGTCACTGCAGATCAAATCTACACTCTTCTGCACATGGCACTCAGGTCCCACCTCACACGGGAACCCAGTCTGGCTAAGCTCTCCCAACATGTCCTAACCTTGGCCAGACAGGTGCGTTGCCGATGGCTCCTCTGCCCTGCTCCCCACAACCCTCTACACCTATATGGTCTCTTCACTGTTTCCTAAAATGCCTTCTCCCCACCATTCCACGCAAGCCCACGTTTTCGGGGCACACTGCAGTTCTGCTCACTGACCCATGATTAGCACCATGCTATTATGCTAACCCTACCAAATAAATAACCTGTGCGCTGCGGATTCATTTTGAAGCAGTCCTTGTGGTAGGGCCGAATGATGACCCTCCCCCCAAAGATGTCCATGCCCTACTCCTTGGAATCTGTGAATATGTTCCCTTACACGCCAAAAGAGACTTTGCAGACACGAGTATATTAAGGGTCTTGAGGTAGGAAGGCTATCCAGGATTATCGGCGGGAGGGTCTGAATCAGAGGAGACAGATGACAGTGGTGGTCGGAGAGAAAGAGAGAGAGAGAGAGATTGAAGATGCTACATTATCCGCTTTTCAGACGGAAGAAGGCACCATGAGAAGGCGACCTCTAGAAGCTGGAAAGGCAAAGAAGCAGATCCTCCCCTAGAGTTTCCAGAAGGAATGGTAGCCCTGCCTGCCTACCCACATTATACTTCTGAGCTCCAGAAATGTAAGAAAAAAAAAACTGTGGTTTTTTTTTTAATTGTGTTGTTTTAAGCCACTAAATTCGCGGTAATTTGTTACAGAAGCCACAGGATACTAACACAGTCCTTGGTTGTAGACAACCTTGGCCTCCTCCATCATCTCCTTGACCTGCCTCCTCTCATGAGCTAAAGGGCAGGCTCATCAAGCGCGAGGACCGGAGCTTCTTCTCTGTCTCCAGCCGAGTCCAACACAGTGTCAGACTCCAACTGAGGGCTCCATAACTAAGTCTCCCTGGATTTCTACGGGAAATGAGCAGAGCAGACTAAGGGGCTGGTGGGCGGCCTAAGAGCAACGGAAGGGTCTCCGTCCGAGCTGCAGGCAGATGGTTCCAGCACAGGGGAGGGGAGGAGCTGTGCCGTGCTCTGAGGCTGGGCACTGCTGAGCCCAAGCACACCTGTTACCCAACACAGGACTGTTACGCAGCCCTGTCCTCCCCCCAGCCTGCCTCATCACCGGCAGCAGGATGATGACATCCACAATGGTGAAGGCACAGAGCAGTCCAAGAAATAAGTCTACATTTTCCAGTGCTTTCAACTCACTTTCCACCAGTAAAAGAAGGCCTGTGTTACTTTCATCAAAAAGAAAACATTCTTATAGCTTCAGGTGTGAACATAACACATAAGTCCTACCTCTGGGCCTCACACTAACGTTGACCAGCTCTCCTCACAGAAGCCTTCTTCTGAGGGGGGAAGGCAACATGGCCGCTGAGGGTGCAGCCTCGACCTGGGCCAGAATCCCAGCTCTAGCACTGCCCAGTGCTGCGACCTTGAGCTGGTCCTTGAACGTCTCTGTAGACTTCAGGTAACAGTGGTATCCGGTTCACTGGGCTGCTGTGAGGATTTATCAAGGTAAAGGGCCGGGGGTTGGCAGAGGCAGCACTCAGCGACGGGAAGAAGCAGCCCTCACTACGAGTGGGCTATGGGATCAGGAGACCTCTGTGACTTCAGCACAGGCCCCAAACCAGCGGGACACAGGGCCCAGGCAAAGACTGGAAGTGGAAAAGAACGTGAACTCTGTGGCAGCACACAGAGTAGGCTGGTGAGGCAAAGCTGTCCCACAGCTTTTAGGGACGGCTGTGCTTTGCTGGTCAGATTCCTTTCTAAACCTCAGGATCAGAGACAACACGAACCCAGGATAGCACTGCCTGCCCATTTGTTTTGCAGGCCCTCCTGCGGGACTCTCCTCCCAAAGGTGCTTTTTTTTTAATGTTTTTATTTATTTTTGAGAGAGAGAGAGAGAGACAGCGTAAGCAGGGGAGGGTCAGAGACAGGGGGAGACAAAGGATCTGAAGAAAGGCTCCAGGCTCTGAGCTAGCGGTCAGCATAGAGCCCGACGCGGGGCTCAAACCCACGAACCATGAGATCGCGACCTGAGCCGAAGTCAGACGTTTAACCAACTGAGCCACCCAGGCGCCCCCCAAAGGTGCTTTTTGAGGCACCACCTGCTATGTACTTCGGGTCAAATAACACAGCTATGGAAGCCCGTGGTACCGGGGCTTCTAAAATAAGTTACTCTTGGCGTCCCTAGGAAATACTTAAGTCTGTCCAAAGATCAAACGATTGAATGGGGAGGTGATAAATAACCTTTGGCTCTCCATTTTTCCATTACCAATCTTGGTGCCTGTCATTTTTCCCCTTCTCTGGTTTCAAAATGCAGTCTTTTGAACACACCCTGTGTTTATCGCCTGTCTCCATGTATTCTTAGTTAATGTTTCATGAGAATATCTAGTGGTGGATTTCGTGTTTCCCACTGAGGGTTTATCCTCACACTTGAGACTACAGGTAAAGAGAAACAGAAGAGTGGCTCAGTCGGTTGAGTGTCCAACTTCGCCTAGGCCATGATCTCGCAGTCTGTGAGTTCGAGCCCTGCACAGGCTCTGTGTTGTCAGCTCAGAGCCTGGAGCCTGCTGCGGATTCTGGGTCTCCCTTTCTCTCTGCCCCTCCCCCACTCATGCTAGGTCTGACTCAAAAATGAATAAACGTTAAGAAAAAGGTTTTAAAAAAAGAGAGAGACATAAAAGACGAGAGACAGGCCTGGTAGAGGTGAGCAAGTGAAAATTTCAGACCCACAGGTTGTTTTTCAAGTTCTGTTAGTGTTTACTCCAAGCATAAATTCTGACAACAAACAGCATTGGGCCTCGTTATTTATTTTTTTTAAGATTTTCTTTTTAAGTAATCCCCACACCCAGTGTGGGGCTCAAACCCATAACCCTGAGATGAAGAGTTGCATGCTCTACCAACTGAACCGCCAGGCACCCCTGATAATCAGAGGTCCTCCCTTGAAACTCTAGATGCGTAGCCTGCAGGACTGCAAACCAAAAACTGTTCCAAATGTTTCTCTTGGGGTTCGTTTCACACACACACACACACACACACACACACACATACGCACACACCCCATATATACAATACATGCCATATATCATATATAACATATACCTGTCATATGATATGCAGTTATTAAAATGATATACTTATATATCATATAGTCATTAAAATAATTTTTTTTGGTATAGACTCAAGAAATATAACAACCGCCATGTTGATTTTAGCTCACAGGTGGTAATTTAAGAGAACAGATGATTTAAGATGCTATTTCCACATTTGGAGAAATTTGAATTTGGCCCACGATAATGGCATTGTGATTGTGAAGAATGTCCTTGTCCTTACAAGACAAGATTGCTGGAGTATTTATTTAGAGGGGAAATTGGTCTGCAACTGATTCTCAAATGAATCTGGGCAAAAGGTAGGCTGATGTTCACTGACCATTCTTGCAACTTTTCTGTAGATTTGAAAATTTTTTAAGGTGTTGGAAGAAAAAGATCTTTTTTTTGCTGTGATTATTCAACAAAAGCTGACTTCCTCCCAAGGAAAACAGAGCATAAGCATAAAAACACCAGAAATGCTCTAAAATCTTCATTAAAATGCATTGCCAAAACCAGAATATTTTTGCATAAAATCTTACAACAACCAAAACCAAAATGCTTACCCTTACTCCAGGAAGTGAGTTCATATATAGTCAATACCGATGAGTACCAAAGTCAAAGACTCTGTAATAAAAGCAAGAATAACCCTATGCAAGGACAGTGAAGGCACAGGGCATGATAAATGCTCAGGACGGGTGAGAAGTTTTTTAAGAAACTCTAAAATTTCACATTTGTTCTCCAAGGTAAATAAGGCCCTAGAAGTTTAGAACTGAAAAGTGTCAGAGAAGAAATATAGTCCAATGGCTCAATGCTCAATTTATACATGATATAATGAAGGGTCAGAGAAAATGATACAAGTGTAGAAGCGTGCAAGTACTTAGAAGCTGATGAGGGCTCTTAAAGTCAATCTGGAACCCTGTGTGGTGAGTTACAATCAGTATTAGATTAATGCCCTTTGGAAATGTCCTTGTTCTTTCATAGAACTCGTTCCAGTAGAAATAAATTTAGTCTCCCATTTTAAATCCTGGCAGTTCCACAAGTTTGAAGCATTTCCAACTGAATAAAAGTAAGGCAAGTATTTTCACAAGTCTTTAGAATGATTAACAAAATATATTGGGGGAAAAAGAGTTATACACCTGAAACTAACGTAAAACTGCATGTCAACTATGCTTCAATTAAAAGAAAAACCTTTATATCTGGTAAGGAAAGGGGTAATGGGGAGGGGAGGGAAGCAGACTCGGGAGCAACAAATAACGGAAGAGTTGAAAAATGACCACGCTACTTGGTAAGCTTGCTTTGCCAAATAAAACCACAAATTACCTACTTCTCAGTGATACTTCTGTCCTTTCATTCATTCAGTTGTTCAAATATTTAAGCACCTAATCTGTAGGAAACATCACAGGGACTTCAATAGCAATACTGCGATTTCTTAGACTGTATAGTATTGACCACCCAGGATAGCACTTTTGTCTGGATATGAAGAAAGTTATTTTTTCAAGCCTAAATATGCAACCAGATTGGAAAAATATACAACCCTGCCTAGTTAAGCTTTCTGAAATGTGAACACTCAGCAAATACAGTAATGCCACATTGGAGGGAAAATACAATGTAAGGGAGGGAGGACCCAAGTTTACTCTTGGGACTCTGAACCATTAAGCAACTGTTGAGGTGGCCATTTATTGGATCTTGCCCTTAATTATGAGGTTCATACAGTCTTAAGCTTGGGTTTCAAAAACCATTAATAATTACCCTCAAATGGCAAGCAAAAGGAAAATTTCATAATCAGGGTGGTGTGTCTGTAAAGACTATAAAAGTCACGATCCTCCTGCTCAACTCTTCACACTCCTATTGGATTGGATCCTTCTCCTGTCTTGCTGCTGGGCAACCAGGTAAGTGTGATTATAGTACTTCCTGGAGCTCTTTCTGCTGCTTTTCAGATGGTGCCAAAGATACTGGTGAGGAGAGAAAGCAGGTCTCTGCCATCTAAAGACATTACCAGTAACTTAGAGGTGGAAAGTCATGGTCAGGTTTCCTTGAGACTGTAGCCTTCAGAACATAGACCAAGCACATAAAATGTGGAGAATGTCACAATGACTAATAAAAGTGTGTGGCTCCAGGGACTATCTCCTAACAGATGTACTCTAAGAATAGACATTGAACATACTAAGATGATTATTTTTACTACACCAAGGAAAGAGCCCGAAGGCACTAAAGTGCTTGCAATCATCGGTATAAAACCCCATCCCGGCTTTCTGGTGAGCTCATTCCTTTCCCAATTTACAGGACACCAAAATGAGTGTAAAAAAGTCTCCTGAAGAACTGAAGAGCATTTTTGCAAAGTACGCAGCCAAAGAAGGTGATCCAGACCAGCTGTCTAAGGAGGAGCTGAAGCTATTGATTCAGACTGAATTTCCCAGTTTACTGAAAGTGAGTGCACAACCACAGAGCCCACGGAAGGTGGCGGGGGGGGGGGGGGGGGGGGGGGGGGGGGGGG
>PJEM01002063.1:0-125285 GCA_004023845.1 Helogale parvula | reverse complement strand
CAAAAACAATATTAGCTGGCCTTGGACGTGCTACATTGTTATAGGTAGGATCTGTCAAGAAGACCAACACTGACTCTGCAATCCGTAAAGAAAACCCATTTTGCGATGACAAATTGCTATCTGGTGACACCCATTTATATTTCAAAAGCATTTAAATTTGTGTTAATTTGTGTTAAGCACCTAAATCTGTGTTAATGAGGCAGCCACGCTTTACTAAACAACTTCCAGGAAGGGATTCAATCTCTTTAGCCCTACAGTTTCTTGTCAAAACCGTCCCAGAGTTGTCAAAATCAAAGTGCATCTTGGAGCCGTAAAGAAGAGAGGCAGGCTGATCCTCCATGCTCCAGAATACTTTCCTTCGCAGCTAAAGGGGATGTTCAAAATGGAAGCGACTGCACAACTCATTCATCCGACTTGGTTACTATTTACCTGTTACTTCAGAAGAAAGCATTTGCTTCCCAGATTTTAACCAGAAACGTCTCTTCTGGCAGTATGAGGGTGAGAAGGTTCTCATTGCAGTTGCTGAAGGTTCTGTGTTTAGCACTAAAGAGCGACTGAACTCAATGACCTTATAATCCAATCTCGCCTCATTTTCTAACAGTTAAAATATAAAATAACTTCTAGAAACAGTTATAGGTGCTAGCAGAAAAGATCTTTGTAAACTTTCTCTATTTTTATTTTTTTTATTTTTAAGTAGGCTCTAAGCCCAACGCAGGGCTTGAACTCACAACCCTAAGATTCAGAGTCAGATGCTCTACTAAGTCAGCTGGGTGACCCAGAAAAGGAGACTTTCTAATTAAAAATTAAAACAAAGTTCTTTGAGAAAGATTAAAAAGTTTTAATGATGTTTATATATTTTTGAGAGAGAAAGAGACAGGGCATGAGTGGGGGAGGGCCAGAGAGAGAGGGAGACAGAATCCGAAGCAGGCTCCAGGCTCTGAGCTGTCAGCATAGAGCACAATGTGGGGCTCGAACCCACAAACTGCGAGATCATGAACCAGGAGATCATAACCTGAGCTGAAGGCAGACGCTCAACTGACTGAGCCACATGGGTGCCCCGAGAAAGATTAAATTCTAAAAAACACCTGAAGTTTTTCCAAAAGGAAGAAAAATTATAATAGGAAGGAATAATAATAAAAGAAAGAAAAATAATAATCAGGCAGGAAAGCCTAGGCAACCTGCTCAAACAAGTTGTTCTAAAAGTTAAGACTGAGAAGGGAGGCGCCTGGGTGGCTCAGTTGGTTGAGTGTCCACCTTGAGATCAGGTCATGATTCTCCCAGTTTATGAGTTCAAGCCCTGTGTCAGGCTCTCTGCTGTCAGCACAGAGACTGCTCTGGATTCTCTGTCTGCTCCCCCACCTTCTCTCTCTGCCTCTGCCCCACTTAACTCTCTCCCTCAAAAATGAATAAACATTTATTTAGAAAAAGTAAAAGGCAAGATCAGGAAATTTTTCTATATTTTCCTATGGTTTATGTACTTACTACAAAAAGCACGGATGACTTATAATTTGGATAAAGGTAGGAAAAAGACTAACAATAAGTTTTGAAAAATCTACTTACCAAGTCGTGTACCTGATTATATTTTCATAACAGTTACTAAGGTTTTCCAAGCCATAGTCTTTCCATCATCACCTTGTATGGGTTCGAGTCTAGTAAATGCTTCAGGGAAAGTGTTTGGTATTTATACAACAAATGTTGAGTAACTAACTTAGTTTAGTCTTCTGATCGCAGCAAAGTATAAAATGTCTTTATAGGAATCTTAGGGATTAAAACATAGCTTGATGTGGAGACCTGTTGTACAACAATGTCAACATACCTAATGATACTGAACTGTTCACTTAAAAATGGTTAAAATGGTAAATGTTATATGTTTTTTACCACAATTTTTAAAAAACTGGGGGGGGGGGGTGTCCTGGTGGCTGAGTCAGTTAAGTGTCTGACTTTGGCTCAGGTCATGATCTCAGTTTGTGGGTTCGAGCCCCATGTCAGGCCCTGTGCTGACAGCTCAGAGCCAGGAACCTGCATTAGATTCTGTGTCTCTCTCTCTCTCTCTCTCTCTGCCCTTCTCCTGCTCACACTCTGTCTGTCTGTCTCTCTTTTTCTCTCTCAAAAATAAATAAACATTTTAAAAACATTAAAAAAAAAAGATACTACAGAGTCAGTAGTCAAAAGGGAGTCAAGCTTAACATGATCTCTTGTAACATTTCAAGTAGTGGTTCTCCAAACGTGATCAGACCTGGACCAGCAACATCAATATCCCCTGGGAGCCTGTTGGAAACACAGACTCTCAGGCCCCACCCCAGGCCTAGTGACTCAGAAATTCTGGGAGTGGGAATTGGTCATTCTGTATTTACTAAGATCAGCAAGCCCATCTGGTGACTCTGATGCACACCAAAGTCCGAGAACCGCTGATCCAGTCATCCTGCCCAGCACAGAGGTGCGCCGCAGCCCAGGGGGTTGGGAAAAACTGGTGTGGTGCCTAGTTAAGGGGTTAAGCTCTAGGGTCAATGTTTGAGCCACCAGCCCTCTCTCTATTTACCAGCTGTGGACTAAGTTAGCAGCGGTCTCAGAGCGTCAGTTTCCTCATCTGTCAAGTGGACCTCCCCACGGGGCAGTTGGGGAGCACTGCACAAGCTACAGAAAGCTCTGGCACAGCACTGCCCCACGTTATATGCTGGCCCAGCTTTGGAGCCAGACACAGAACTAGCAGAGGCATAAGGAAAAATAGTCACACAGAAAATCAATTACAGTTGATCCTTGTACAACATGGGTTTAAACTGCAAGGGTCCTCTTATACATGGATTTTTTACAGTGCAGTCCAATAAATGTATTTTCCCTCCCTTATGACTTCCTTAATAACACTTTTCTCTAGCTTACTTTATTGTAAGATACAGTATTTAATACATGTAAGGTACAAAATATGTTAATCAACTGTATATGTTATCAGTAAGGCTTCCAGCCCACAGTAGGCTGTGTAATTCAGTCTTGTGAAGAGGCAAAAGCTAATCCTCAGATTTTTGACTGTGTGTGTGTGTGGAGGCGGGGGGGGGGGGGGGTGGGGGCTCCAACCTTTGCAGTGTTCAAGGGTCAACTGTATATTAAAATACACATTATCAGAGCACCTGGGTGGCTCAGTCGGTTAGGCGTCCGACCTCGGCTCAGGTCATGATCTCGCGGTTCGTGGGTTCAGGCCCCACGTCGGGCTCTGTGCTGGCAGCTCAGAGCCTGGAGCCTGCCTTCAGATTCTGTGTCTCCCTCTCTCTCTGACCCTCCCCTGCTCACGCAGTCTCTCTCTATCTCTCAAAAATGTTAAAAAAAAACCCTTAAAAATAAAATACGCATTATCAATATTAAAATAATAAATGTGTGATATAGGGGGAACAAAAAGAGAGTCAGTCCGGTGGCAGGGAGTGTTCCTGCAGCCAAAGTTGGTGTTTCCAGATCCAACCATCAGTAGCATGTCATTGAAACTTTAGCCGCCTTCTTGGAACACAGACCCAGTGCCTCTAATTTCAGGGAAATGTGTAGTGGCAACTGATTCACGTTCTCTCCTGTCTCCTATCCCATCCTTCCTGTCTAAAACCAGGGCCCCAGCACCCTAGACGACCTCTTTCAAGAACTGGACAAGAATGGAGACGGAGAAGTTAGTTTCGAAGAATTCCAGGTGTTCGTCAAGAAGATATCCCAGTGAAGGAAAAACAGCAAGACAACGTATCATTCCAAAAGAAGAGTGTCTGGGATGTGGCCCTATTCTATACGGAATCAAGAATGTCTCTGGTTAATTCTTTGCAATTATAATGATCTGGCTGTGAAGGCCAATTACTGTTAATAAAGAAATTCTTGGACATGTCTCTCCTTGTCAGGTACTGACCCCCGTGGCTTCCTAGATGTGAAAGAAACCTTAGCCTAATGCATCGAATTATATAGATTTTTTTTTAAAGGTTGAGAATAGTCCCGTGATCTTGACGAAGACTACAAAGATGGCGTCAGAGGCTTGGAAAGAACTCAGACATGCCAGGCCAGGGCCCTTACTCCAGTCTTCCACCAGCACAACCCTATTCCTGCTCCCCCTCCCCGGCCACTCAGGGCTCACATCATTCCTGACTTCAGCCCCTATTTCACTCCCGTCAATAGCTAGTGAGGAGCAGCCTTCAAAAAACAGATACTCATCTTAAAGTCACCTGTAGCACTTGCTATGTTTTTTTTAATCAATGACCCTCTCAGGGAGTCGAAGCATTACAGGACCAAGAGTCAGTTCTGCGCCATCACCGAGGGGGTGGCCTTGGTTCTGGTAGGTAATGTGTAAAATAAAAGGGACAGGAAGACAGAGGGCCCTCCCAGCTCGGGCATCCCATGCTGCCGGGACTCTGAGGATCTAAGAAACAGGTACCCTTCAAGTTCCATGTGCTGAATCCAGCTTGGGGGAAGGTGGGAGGTGGGGGAGAGTGTTGGAGGGGAATTGAACCAAAGAAAAGAAAAAGGACTTCTAACCCTACTGCCAAGAAACAAGGCAGATTTTTATACACAGTGGGAAATGTTTGTTTAAGTACAATTTGTATCATTCTAATTCAATACAAGAGCATTCTCACTGCATCAAAAGCCTTACAAATTTCTAATGACTAATTATATTCCACGGCAGAGATACCCATAATACTCTTACCTATTTCCCCATTGAGGGACACTTTGTTGTCATTTCTGATTCTTCTAAACAATGCTATACTAATGAGTAAGTGTTCATACCTCTGTCAACACATCATATTTCTTTCCTAAGGAGAATTTCTGGGAAGTAAATGTCTGAGTCAGGAGGTATGAATGTTTTTATGGTTTGTGAAACAGACCACCTAATTGACTTTCCAAAAGCTTGTATTGATTCAAAAATCTACAAACAGGTAGGAGAACGCCAGCTTCACTCTCCAGACAGCATTAGTTGGTCTCATTTTAACAACCTCATTAGTCACCATAGTGCACATCTTTTACTCATTTCTTTGCATAGGGATCCCCATTGACTTCACTGCCAGATATTGGTTTGTAAAAGATCATCTTTCTCTTGTTTAGGAAGTCCCCTTCTCAGGACGTCGGTTAAGCATCTGATTCTTGATCTCGGCTCAGCTCTTGATCTCAGGGTTTTGAGTTCAAGCCCCACATTGGGATCTTCACTAGGCATGAAGCTTACTTAAAAAAAAAAAGTCCCCTTCTCTTCCTAGTTTGTTAAGAGATTGTGAGCAGGAGGGTTCTCACCTTTGATCAATATAACGCATTAATCAGCTCAATCCTCAGCTTAAACATGCTGACCAGTCATGATCAATTATTCTTTAATACTGTTAAATTGGGCACTCTCATATTTTATTTCAGATTTTCACATCTCTATTAATAACCAGCATTAGTCTATCATTCGGGGTTTTATTTTATGTTACAGGTGCTTTATTGACTTCTAATATCAAGGTCATGCCAGCTTCCCATTTTAAACTTTTTTTTTAATGTTTTATTTATTTTTGATACAGAGAGAGACAGAGCATGAGAGGGGGAGGGGCAGAGAGAGAAGGAGACACAGAACCGGAAGCAGGCTCCAGGCTCTGAGCTAGCTGTCAGCACAGAGCCTGACACAGGGCTCAAACCCACGAGCGTGAGATCGGACCTGAGCCGAAGTCGGAGGCTTAACCGACTGAACCACCCAGGCGCCCCCCCAGCTTCCCATTTTAGCCTGAGTTCTGGCTGTCTCTCCATCTGTCCCTCGCAGAATAAACGTATGTTACCTCCTTCAACTCCAACATATGTAAAGCAACTATTATGAACAGGGCGTTACACAAGATGCCATAAGAGATATAAACTTCTAGCCCTCTGAGATCCTAAGTCAATAAGTCTGGGATCAGGTCGGGGAAAAGTGTAATCAAGAACAACTGGGATTTGCAGGAAGAGCCCTGAGGGAAAGCTGCGGCAAAGAGGCAGCACTGGGCTATCAAAGAGAGAGGACACCCCAAGTAAACACATCATGTGCAAGTTCAAGGCAGTTCAGAAAGACACATACTACACTTTGGATGGAAAGCCAGCTACGAGGAATTAGAGAGCACGTGGGCTTCAGATCTTGAGAGCCATTGCTTGCCATGATAAACCAAGGTCAGACAGGGAGAGGAAGGGTGTAGGAGGCACAGTGATGTGAATGTGCTCTAGGAAGATGAGGTGGCAGCAACAAGGAGACTGCAAGGGGTGGGGGGTGTTGACAGAAGGAGGCTGGGGCAGGGCAGGAGGCCTCCAGGGCAGGTGGGGCAAGCAGGGAAGGCCTCCTGGTGGCAATGCACAGGAAAGGCACGGTAGAGATACCTTCTCTACCTGGCTAAGATTTACTGACTTGGACAAATTATTGTCTGACAGCCTTCAAGAAGGGTGAAAAAGCATGAGGCATTGTATGTTGCATCGGTGTACATGCCTATTTCATTGGCTTCCTTGGCCCGGTCTCCAAGAGTGAGCTCATTGCCCACATCTAAGAGGATTCGCCTGATTTTTCTCTTGAATCAACAGTACCAGCTTCTTGTCAACCACAAAATGTCAATCCTCACAAGACTGTAGTCTCCACCAGTGCAAGGATTTTTACCTGTTCTTTCACTGAGGTCTCCCCAAGTTGAGCTCAGAGCCTGGCACGTGGGACAGGTTCGATAGCTATTTGCTGAATGAATGATTCTTGAGTATCTAGTCACTAAATCTCGTTGATTCATTCCATAAAGCTGCTCTGCCAGCCAGACCTTTCTACTCCTTTCTACTCCTGCTCCAACCCAGCTCCTTAGATCGCAGACTAAGGCTGCCTTAATACTCAACCAGTTGTTTCTGGAGTCTTCTCTCCCCACCTCCCCCCTCTATCTCGTGCCCGTTGAACCTTCCTCAAGCACTCACTCTATGGGAAAGCCTATTGCCTTCAGGAATAATTTTGACACTGATACTCAAGGACCCCCACAAATCCACAGCAATCTCCCCTATTTCCCACCACTTCCCTATAGGAGCCATATGCTTCAGCCAAGCCACTTGGTATTTTATGAGCAAATTTGGACATTCCGGCCTAGCCTAACCCTCCCTTCCTCTCGATGAAGTCTCCAAGCCTTTGACAACCTTCTCCTCTTACTATAACCCACAGTATTTCCTGCTAACTGTGAAGTCTTACGTATCTACGGTCTACCTGTGCCGTGCAATGCATGTGACAACAACTAGATCACATGGCCATGGACATAGAAATCAAAGTTCAATAAAGTTTAAGGTTCCGTTCCTTGGCCACATTAGCAACATTTCAAGGGCTCCCCAGCCCCATGCGGCTAGTGACCATCTATCATATTGGATGGCAAAACCCAGAGCATTCTATCGTGGCAGAAAGTTCCAGTCGACAGCATTGCTAGCATACGTGGACCTAACGCATGCACTGCCCATATGTTTGGTTATCTGTTTCACCAGTCTATGTCTGAAAGCCCCAGCTAAGCTTGTAATACACTATGTTTGGGACAGCGCTTAAGTGGATAAGCTCCAAATATACAGTGATTTTTTTTCTTTTTCATAATCTCTTTCCACCAGCATCCAGTTATTTCTACTGCAGAAAAATCTTTTAAGTGGTTGAAATGCCTATTCCTAAAGCATTTCCCATTGAGCTCAAGGTACAAAAGCTTTCAAATACATTAGCTTTAAAGTACTCATTTAGCCATTTATTGTGAAAATTATAGACTAACCTGGTGATTCACAAATGGGGGCTGGTTCTGAGCACCGCACCGTCTCCTTTCAAGAAATAGGCCTGATTAAGGGGGAGGGTTGGGTGGATAAGATGCCCGTGCCATTAGACGGCAGCCATCATGCCTTGAAGACTTTTTCTTTCCACACAGAAAGCAGTTAGTATGGCTAACAGCCTCATATCAACTCTGAACCTAACTGTCCCCACAGAGACAGGATTAAATGACTATTTGGCTACCAGACGGTCCATAAATGGCTATTTTACCCACAGTATATAGCTGCCTTCTTTTTTTTTAATGTTTTTTATTTATTTTTGAGAGACAGAGAGAGACAGCACGAGCAGGGGAGGCTCAGAGAGAGAGGGAGACACAGAATCCGAAGCAGGCTCCAGGCTCTGAGCTGTCAGCACAGAACCCAATGCGGGGCTCGAACCCACGAACCATGAGATCATGACCTGAGCCAAAGCCAGAAGCCGGACACTTAATCTACTGAGCCACCAGGTGCCCCTATAGCTGCCTTCTTGATAGCTCCTTTGATGGCCAAGAAAAGTTCTTTAGCCCAAACTAAGCTCCAAATGACTTCTCTAAGACCATTTTGTTAATGGGGAGATACTCACTCAATGTTCTAAAGGCCGAACAGTCTTCGAAGTAATAAAAAGTGGCCTGAAAGGTTACTCTCAGTGGCTGTCTGGGTTTTCTTTTTAATGTTTCTTATTTGCTTTCCATATAAAATTGTTGAAAATAATATAGAAGAAAAAATATTTCAAACAGGGCTTCATCTAGAGGTAGGAAATGTTATGCATAATTATGCTTAACATACAACACAAATGACCCTGCACCAGAATCGACTTTTAATTAACTGTAACTATTCCACAAATCCACGGTGTCTCATGTGAAATTAATTTCGACTTTGAAAATCCCTAGATCAATAAAGGGTAAAAGAAGTCATATACATGATAACTAAACTTGAAATACTATGAAACCCCACAATCTCAAACGTCTATTTCCATCTGTTTAAAATGCTTCAAATTTCTCACAGACCTAAATATTGGAATGAAATCATTCTTCCTATATATGTTTCAAAAACCAAAAATATTCTAAATATAAAAGTACACAATGCCGGGAACTGGAGAGATCCGAATCCAAATTCAAGGTCAAGGGTGTCAGCAAGCAGCCAAGTGATTGCTATAGAGTCAGAATGCAAGTCACTTCCAGCTGTGGCTGTGGTAAGCCTTTTCTAGAAAGCACATAAACCTACTTTGAAGCAAAGTCAAAAAAATCAGACTTGCTATAGAACCCTAAATATTCTGCAAATTCCCAGAGCCTTCTATTTCATCTTGTGGATTAAGCAGAGAAATGACACAATAAAATAAATTTTACTCGCTCTCTCCTGGTACTCTCAGAGTCTACCCTCACTCTTAGAAAAAAATGTACTTCTCCTTTTATGTGTGTAAGAGATACTTCCTCTTAAATATCTCTCCTGGATGCCAGTGTCTCTACTACAGTAAGAGACATTTGCATGCATAAGCGACATCTCCATGTGTAAGGGTGCCTTCCACACCGCACCAGGAAGAGGACTAAATCTCTAGAAACTCATATGAATGGAGAAAGCATGGATTCAAATCCGCATAACAATATTACTCCTGTTTACTGTGTTTTTCTGGGTAAACCCCCCCCCATTACGGACTCCCCACTCCCAACATCTGCCTTTAGCTGGAGATGTTATTCAAAGTGATGGCTTGGGCCATTTGGGGAAGTGACTCAGTTTTCCCGGGTCTCTCCTAAGTATGCAGGACGTGTACATGTTATGAAGCTTTCTTTGTTTTTGTCTTGTTAATCTTTCATTACAGGGAGGCCTCAGCCAAGAACCTAGAAGGGAGGAGTAAAAACTTATTTTTCCTCCTCCACACCTATGAAACAGATTTTAGCAGCAAATATACCCCAAAGGAGGCCCCTGGTTTCCAAATTATTTACTTTTTCAGCCAGAAGGCCCAGAATGACCATTACCCACTGTAAGTCATTGTTATTTGCTCAAGTTTAAGTGATTTCCCCAGGTTTCCTGGTGTCTGCTGCCTGGTGATTCTATTACCTTAGCCTTTTCCTTTAATAGGACTTCTCGCCATCATCACAAATGCGGGTTCTTATGGCTATTTTTCTCCAACAAACTGATTGCAGGCCATAAAGATGTTCAGTAGCAATTAGGTTTTATTGTTCCCATCTCACTTATGAGTATAGAAGCTATCAAAATGCAAAATGCACAGATCCCAGACTTAGTAATTCCCCTTCTAGGAACTCATCCCACACGTGGTGCAAGGACATATGTACACGGACACTAATTTGCAACATGATTTAAAGTAGCAAAATAATGGACACAACCTAAGTATTCATCAACAAGAGACTGGTTAAATGAATGACGCATATAGCAGGGCAGGCGTGTGCAAGGTCCCCGTGCGCTGACGTGAGCAATCAGTACAAAAAGCAAACAGGTACAGGGACTCAAGCATCTCAGCCAATGGACTTGTTAAAAAGGAAGCACATATCCATAGACGTGTGTGGATGGATGGGGGTATGCACTCACTCTCTCTCTCTCTCTCTCTCTCTCTCTCACACACACACACACACACACACACACACGCGCGTGCACGCGCGCGCACACACACACACACAGTGCAAAGAATAGTTGACAAAGAATTAACCTTGCCAAAGCTATGTAATAGTGGCACCTACTGGTAAGATCACTTCCTGTCCCAAAGTATTACCTTAGGAAAGAAAATCCATGATTTGCCTGCACAGCCATTGCAGCCAGTAGTCAGGAAATATGTTTATAATAAAGCTTCATAAGGAACTCTTCGCTAGTCTTAGGTCTTCTGAGCATAAGACTTAAAAGTACCATCTGGCTGGGAAGCTATGGTTCATTATGGTCTGAACTGCAAGCTATAAAAAGGAGTGAAGAATATCTCTATATCCTTCTGTGGCGTGATCTCCAGCACACAGCATTCAGGGAAAAAAGCAAGATAGAAAAAATTGGGCAGAGTATGCTACCATTAATCCAAGAAGGAGAGGGGGTTACAAGTAGACATACAGGTTTACTTGTATTTTTTAAATGGAAAGACAACATGCCTAAAAGAAGACTTAATGACTACCATAAAGGAAGGGAGGGAATGGGATGAAGGAGAGAGGAACAGAAGTGGATTTCTTAAAATCAGTGGTTCTCAACGGGGGCTATTTGGTCTGTACCCCAGGGGAGGTTGGGCAAGTCTGGAGGAATTTTAAGCATCACAATTGGGGGTTGGGAGGAGTTTAGTAGTGACATCTAGTGGGTAGAGGCCCCGGATGTCCTACAGTGCAAAGCACTGCACCCCTTGCTCCACCCCCTCCCCCGCCACAGCAAAGAATAATCCAGCCCCAAATGTCAATAGTGCAAATTATATAGCTAATAAGGAACTTGTATTCAGAATACATAAGGAACTCTTACGACTTTATTATATAAAGACAAGGGGTGCCTGGGTGGCTCTGTGCCGACAGCTCAGAGCCTAGGGCCTGCTTCAGATTCTGTGTCTCCCTCTCTGCTTCTCTCCTGCTCACAGTCTGTCTTTCTCTATCTCTCAAAAATAAATAAACATTAAAAAATGTTTAATAGTAATAATACAAAGACAAATAACCCAATTTAAAAACAGGCCTTTTAAGGACTTCAAGAGACATTTCTCCAATGATATACAAGTGGCCAATAAGCACATGAAAAGATGGTCAATATCCTTAGCCACCAGGGAAACGCAAATCAAAGCTGTGACGAGATACAATTTCACACCCACAGGATGGCTCTAATCAAAAAGAGAACGTGACTCTTGATCTCAGGTTGTAAGTTCAAGCCCCATGAGAGGTGTAGAAAACAGTGGGACAGTCCTCAAAAGCTTAAACATACAGTCACCCTATGACCTACAATGTCACTTCCACATGTATATACCCAAGTGAAATGAACACATATGTCCACACAACAACTTGTACGCCAATGGTCATGGCGGTATTATTCATCATAGTCAAAAAGTAGAAACAACGCAAATGGCCATCA
This sequence comes from Helogale parvula, assembly GCA_004023845.1. Taxonomy (NCBI): domain Eukaryota; kingdom Metazoa; phylum Chordata; class Mammalia; order Carnivora; family Herpestidae; genus Helogale; species Helogale parvula. Next base: position 113,516 of record PJEM01002063.1, on the reverse strand, counting down.
ATGAATGAATGGATTAATAAAATGTGTTATGTCCAAATAATGGAATATTATTCAGCACTAAAAAGAAACAAAGTACTGATATATGCTATAACACAGACGGACCTTGACAACATTATACTAGGTGGCAGAAGTCAGTCACAAAATGCCACATATTGTATGAATCCATTTACATGAAGTATCCAGAAGAGGCAAATCCATGGAAACAGAAAACAGATGTATGGCTGCCAAGGGCTAGGGCTGATAGTAGCCTGGGGGTGTTAGGTTTAAGTGGTGTGAGGTTTCTTTTGAGGTAATTAGGATGGTCCAAAATTGATGGTGGTGATGGCTGCACAGATCTGTGCATAAGATAAAAGCCACGGAATCATAAACTTCAAATGGCTAAATTTTATGGTATGTAAACTATATCTCAGTAAAAGTGTTGAAAAAAGCAATCACGGGCCACCTGGCTGGCTCAGTAGGAAGAGTGTGCAACTCCTTTTTTTTTTTTAATTTTTTTAATTTTTTTAATTTTTTATTTTTGAGAGACAGAGAGAGACAGCATGAGCAGGGGAGGGTTATAGAGAGAGGGAGGTACAAAATCTGAAGCAGGCTCCAGGCTCTGAGCTAGCTGTCAGCACAGAGCCTGATGTGGGGCTCAAACCCATGAACCGTGATATCATGACCTGAGCCGAAGCCAGATGCTTAACCTACTGAGCCACCCAGGCGCCCCAGAGTATGCAACTTTTGATGTCAGGGTCATGAGTTCAAGCCTCGTGTTGGATGTAGAGATTACTAAAAATAAATAATAAATAAACCTTAAAAAAAAAAAGCGATCACAATGGTCAGGTATGCCCTCTGACAGAGGTGGGTACGAGGCACAGAAGGCAGAGGCAAGGAAAGATAGGAGGTGAGGATAGACTTCCCGGGATGAATAGGAAATTGTCCGTCATGCGGTTTGGTTTACTTCTCTAATTAAATTTCTCATCGATTTTAGTGAGATTCCATGGGGAGGGAGGTGGCAGGAAGGGGAGCACCTCAGGTGAGGGAATCCTCAGGATCCATCTAAAAAAATCATTTAGATTGTCCAAACATAAACCCCCAAGCATGGAAGGGACGGGGACACCAGATGTGAATTACAGCAGTCCCCGCTTACCCGTGGTTTCGGATCATCGAGGGTCAGCACAGCCTGACGCTACCTTGCAGCGCCTGCGTCACTCACGTCACCTCATCGTCTCACACGCACATTTCAGCAGCTCACATCCTCACATGAAGGAGTGTGAGTGCAGCACAGTGAGACGTTGTGAGAGCCAGGAAACCATAGTCCCGGAGCTTCCATTACTGCTCCTTGTTATCATGGTTCTATTTCATTACTGTTGTTGTTCGTCTCTTATTGTGCCCAATTTATAAATGATGACAGGTATGGGTGGACAGGAAAACATGAAGCATATACAGGGGCTGGGCACCCTCCGCAGTTTCAGGGAGCCCCTGGCGGCCTTGGCACGTGTCCCCCACAGATAAGGGGGGACTGCTGTGGCAAAGCCGCAGGACACAGAGCACAGTGGCCTTCTGTCCCGGCCAAGAACCTTGGCCTGAATATTTCCTAGGAAAAGGAATTCATGGAAGATGAGGAGCAGCGCAAAAACGTTGTCACGTTTGTTTCGGAAAGACCGATGGCTGCCAACGTGGAGACTAGACAGACAGGCGAGGAGTCCAGAGACAGGACAGCCATTTCTTTATATTAGTTGTTATAAATTGTTGTCACAGTCGATTTCATCCTTTCCTAAACATTAAGCTTGAAAACAGCCATAAAAAAAAGATCAGTCCAGGACTACGCGTGACTTTCTTCAAGGCACAGTTGACAAGAGGGACTATTGAGAACAAAGCAGTTCGATACAAAAATAATAGTAGCAGTAGTAATAATAATAATAATAAAATCATATCTAATTTAAAATGTCCTGATATTGTAAGGAAGAAATAATAATACTAGCCCCTTATGAGTTTAGGTGAGAGCCAGAAACAAAACGAAAATGACTCAACCCAGAAAGATAAAAAAGCCACTTACCATAGGAACACGGGCATTTGGCTCAAATTCTGTGGAATCAGCATCTGAAGATTAAGAAATGAGTTCAATAACTCACCAATATTGCTGAAAAATATTGTAAGTAATAAGAATTTTTTTTAATAAAAGTTATTAGCAGGGCACTTGGGTGGCTCTGTTGGTTAAGCGTCTGACTTCGGCTCAGGTCATGATCTCTCGATCTGTGGGTTTGAGCCCCAAGTCAGGCCCTGTGTTGACAGCTCAGAGCCTGGAGCCTGCTTCAAATTCTGTCTCCCACTCTCTCTGCCCCTCCCCTACTCACGCTCTGTCCAGCTCTCTCTCTCTCTCTCTCTCAAAAATAAACAAACACTAAAAAAAATTTTTTTAAGGTTATTAGCAAACAGCAGGCTTACCTTTCAAGTTCAGGCAGTTTCTTGCAAACTCTATCACTGCTAGTTGCATCCCGAGGCAAATCCCTATTTGAAAAAGCATATATATAAAGCAGATGAACAGATTTCGTATTGCTTCGTATTTCCCATTCATTTGCTTACTGTGAGTCTCCTCCATCTAGAATGCAGGCATGGAGAAAGAGCAGGACTCTGCCAGGTTCACTGCTGTACCCTCTGCACTCAGAACTGTGGCAGAGGCAGGAAGGGGGATTAGACCACCCAGACTGGAGGAAGAAGGAATTCGAGGTCAGAAAAGGGCAAGAGAAGACAGGGCAAGGTCCAAAAGGCAAATCTGCCTCCTTCCAGATCTGTCTCTAAATTGAGGCGTATGGGTGGGCTGCACAGCTGTGCCAGAGCACCTGATTCCTCCCAAGAATATCTAACAACACCCCGACTCGGGAGACTTCACACTCCCTCTTCTAGGAGGGCAGCCTCAGGCTGGCCAGTGGGCGGGGATCTAAGGATGGGAAGCCTGTGTCAGGCTGCTGGGCCCAGAACAGCCCTCTAATCTCCCTGCCAAACGCTGGCATCTCCATGCGGGCTGGAACATGGCGGAGAGCAGGGAAGGAGATGCAAGATGGAAGCCAAGAGAGAGCTCGCTGCGGAGGAAAACAGACACCTGGGTAGCACCAAGCTGCCATGCGAATGGGCCCTTCTCCTGTCTCTGCCTTCACCAACTGTGTCGGCTAAACGAATGCCAAGGTGCACTCCAGATGTCATTATAGGCACATCTAAGGTATACAAGGGACTCATCGGAGAAGAGCAATCCACATACTTGGCACACTAGAACCAAAGTTGGTGAGCATGAAACAGCTGGGTGCTTTGGTGGGGGGAACTTCAGAAAGTTCCATATGGCTAAGACATAAAGAGACACATAAAGAGAGCTAAAGAGCTGCAAACTGTTCTATGCAGTGAAATCTGAAGAACACGAACCACATTTAGACAAAAACCGAAGGAGACGATTTTGGGAGGCAGCGGGGAAAATGCACAATGTGCTGATATAAAAGGCACCGAAGCCAGTCCACTCGGACACAAACCCACCAGTACTGCCAAGCACACTGTGAAACACAGCCTGTCCCTGCTTCCATTCCCACACCCCTCACCCCTGCCCGATTCCCCAGCTGCATGGCTACCATTACCCCATCGAGGGGCCAATTCATCCGGATTCACTGGTCCGGAAGCCACACTTTGCAATTTGAACAAAGGCATTAAAAAGACCTGGCTCTACCAAATTTTAGCGAGTTCTTCCTGTGACATTGGATGGTCTGACTGCATTATCTTTTCTAGTTTCAAGCAGTGAAAACACGGATTTGGGTGAAAAATCGGAGAAGATAAGGGCAGGCATACACCGCGACTTCTCCCAGCCTCTTGCTCCCCAACCAGAACAGCGCTGAGTTCTCCCAGGTCTACAACCTTTTCTATAAAGGGCTGGACAGTAAAGACATTAGTTAGGGGTGGCAGGCTGCAGGCCTTGAACTCTGCCATTGCACTATTACCACAGACAATGTGTAAACAGATCCATGTGCTTTATTCCTTTCACATATCATTTGCACAAACAGCCCATGAGCCAGGATGGCCTGCAGGACCTAGTTTGCTCACCCCTATGGCCGACTATTTGCTACTTGAATGTTCAAATCTGAGTTCACGGGAACAAACCCTATGAAATGTTATCCCCAATCTAATAAACTTGTACTTAGAATCCATAAACATGAGTTTTACCCAGGAAAGGGATCTTCTTTGTCCGTGCCCATGAGATTGCCTGGAGTTTTCCCAATGTTCCTCGGATTCCGAAGCCTCCTGGCACAAGAACGCCCCTGCAATCAATACAAGAGGAGGGTGAATTTGACATTGTCTTTATTTTTAAAACTCTTATTGTCAGCTGCTTGTGCTTACTGATCCCAAGTCCAACGCTTGCCATGGTTGCTAGAGAATATGCTTGAGGTCTATTTTCAGAATTGATGACATGACTTCCTCATGTCCTGAACTTTCTTCTTGAAATCCTCCCAACGTTATGAAGAAGATGGAATAACTTTCACAACTGACTTTGATCTATACTTTCTGATAGGTCTTGGTGGTACGTGAGCATACACAGTGACTGAGAAAACTCAATTCCCTTTAAAATGCCAATGAGAGAATTGTCTGAATAAACAAAGGGTAAGGTTCTTTTAAAAGTGCTATTATAAAAATGTGAAGATCTCTTGCATAATCTCCAAGAGCTAAACCGGTAAAATCAGCTCAAGATTTCAACTGCTAATTAAATAGTGGGACATGAAAATTTCCTGGCCAGGAGAGACTTTAGAAACCTTCTAGGCAAACACTCATTCAAAGAGACAAGAGATCAAGAGACAGCAGGGAGGGTCATGGTGCCATCACAATACAGTGCTGTCCTTTCAAAGTTCTGCCCATTACTTACAAAACAAAATCTAGGGGCACCTGCGTGGCTCAGTCGATTAAGTGTCCGACTTTGGCTCAGGTCATGATCTCACGATTTGTGACTTCGAACCCTACATCGGGCTCTGTCCTGACAGCTCAGAGCCTGGAGCCTGCTTCAGATTCTGTGTCTCCCTCTCTCTCTGCCCCTCCCCTGCTCACATTATGTGTCTCTCTCTCAAAAATAAACATTAAAAAATGTTTTTAAATGCACAAAAGTTAGGAATTGAGGTAAATCAAATCATTGTGGGAAAAGCACAGTGGCACTCTGCTAACTGGTCCTGGACGAGCCTCAGTACTCACTCAGCTTTGCATAGCTTCTGCCAAGCTTCATGGAATTTCACCGGGTCCTCGGTTTCGGTCGTCTGCTCCAGATCAATGGAGTCTATGTACTAAAAAAAACATCCAGCAGATTAAAAGAACATTTAAGGAAAGTAGATACTCAAAAATACTAGAGGCATCTAACACTATGACCGAATTATTCAATAACTACTTATAACGCAAACAGGGCACTGGTCGCTTAGGATAGAAATGCACAATCTCTGTCTTGTGGCTCTTAGAGCCTTCCGGTAAGCCTACAGAACCAAATGAACAGGTGTCCACACCATAGTCCGATAATGGCTATGATGAGCAAATAGAAGGCTATGGAAATAACTGGGAGCCACCCTTAATGTAGACCCAGACACTGCAGGAAAGATGGGAAGCTGAGCCATCGGGAAGGCCTCTAGGCAGCTGGTGTCCAGGAAGCTCAGCCCTCCAGGATGAGCCTGCAAGTGCAAGTTGGGAGGCCGGCAGGAAGGTGTGTGGGAGATACGGGGAGCAGGGGTGGGGGGGAAGAGCTTGTATGAAACTTCAGAGTAAAGACAGAAAGGGGTGGTCACTCTGGGGCCCTCAAAAGACATTCCACCCAGGGAGAGGAGAAGTTTATACTTGAAGCCATTGGAAGGTCTTAAGGAACACAGAGAACAGAGAGGGATTTTAGAAGGATCACTGTGCTACGATGTGGAATATAGAGGGAAAACGGCAAGCCCGTCAGGAAGCCAGGTGAGGTAAAAACACAGACGCAAAGTGGTCTAAGAAGAATATGGTAAAACCATGATTCAAATAGTGCTTTGCAGAAGCAAATGTCAATAAATTCTGTCAACTGAGAAATCATGTACAAATGACTCCTATGTACATAACAGTGCCTAGAGACCTATTATTTTAGTATTTATTTTGTAAAAACCACTATCCAAATATATCTTAACATACAAAATTTTAAGGCTCTAGAAAGCTTGCAGTCTAACATTTTTCTATTGTTATTTTCTTTTTTCTATGAAGGGGCAGGGGACTTGGACGAGTGGAAAGAGCAAGAAGAGAAGTAAGTATTCATTGGAAAGCCACAAATCAAAAGTAATCACGAAAGGAGGGGGCTAGACCAGTGAGAGAAGTCAGATAGGTCTTTAGTTAGAAGTTATGAAATTTCTCAGATGTATAAATGTATCTTTTTGCTCATTATATAAAAATTTCACCATTTAAATCAAGATAATAAGGCTTGCTTAAACCATGGTATACCTGTATAGAATATCATTAAATATAACATATATATGTATCTATCTTTCTAGACAAATACATAGATAAATATATACATATATTTGTCTAGAAAGATAGATACATATATACATACGTATGCATTTGTCTAGGAAGATATATACATATATACGTATGTATGTATCTGTCTAGGAAGATATGCATTAAACTGGTAATGACAAGTACAACAGAGAAGTAGGATTTCAGGAAGGAGGGACCTTCCACTTTCTGCATTTCACATGATGCTTTGTTTAAGTTTCCTACGCTAAGCATGTACTACTTCTATATCTAACAAGGACAAAGAATACACTCAGGCTGCAAATATGAATTCCCCCAGACTTCCCATACATCTTTTCCCTTTGCTGACTTCGCTCTCTCTCCTTGGACTGTATTAAATCTTAGCCACAAGTCCAGCTCTGTGCTGCGTACTGTGAGTCCTCCTGGTGACATTAATCCTGGGGCTGTCTTGGGGATCCTTCAACACAACCTGCCTCTGAAACACTAGATGTCACAGTGAATGACTGAAATATGCGGAAGACCAGCCAGGGCTCACCATCAGATTCAACTTGTGGTTGATGGCCAACGCAGAATGTTCTAGGGCTTTGAATACAGACGCGTAGCAGTCCCTGAGCTTGGTGTATTTGCCAACCAGGGCTATGGAGCATGTTTTCTGCAGATTTTCATACCTGAGATGAAAGACAAGCTTAAATGTTATATGCATGTAATATAACATCACAAACATAATGACAGCCACTGTTCTTTTCCCAAGGCGCTTTTAAAACCTTAAGGGCAGATGAGCCTCAAACTGGATGTACTTGACTCAAATTCCCCACCACACCCTCAATGAATGAAAATCTGTGTGCTGACAGATTGCAAAATAATCGTAAGAAACCCGCCATTGGCTTACATAAGCCGGCACAGATAGAAATCCAAGGAAAGAGTATCAGAGAAAAAGTTAAAAGCATTTAAAGTATAAAAAAGCTCTCCCCATCTCATAATAAACATGTGCTGTCCTTAAATTCGTTTATAAGGTGACACTGTATAGAAAATGCACTGTGAATGTCAATAGGAAACATTTCAATATTAACTGTGTAAGGTGACAGTATATAAGAAAACGCTTTCAAACTGTCTACATTAAAAACGGTTCCGGTCCCAGCTGGCCCACAAAAGCCAGGTTATTCGTGGCATGCCTGAAGAATGGCACTAAGAGAACTCTTTAAACTATTATAAGCCATTTAGATCATTTTTATGAGAAAATGCCATTCTACATAAGATGCTCGATCACATTTTACCATCAAAGACACAATGTTTACTGTTGCTCTTGTGAGGAAACCTGTTCAACGAATATGAAAAGCGTCTGATCTGGTACTACATATGTACAAATGTCATCTTAGGGCTGATGATGATTTAGGGCCTAGAAGCAAACCCTTCCCCACACACCTTAGAACAGAAAGGTTGCCCTGAGCAGGAGTGGTCCTCTCTCCTGCCAACGTCTGCTAAGTGTGCCAGAGAAACGTGATCGCGGCAGGCGAGGACGAGAAACGTGCCTAAGAAGCTAAGGAGTCACAACTGACAGTAAAGGTGACTTTCCAGGAAGGTGGCTAAACCACCTGGGGAAAGGTGGCTAAATCTTCAGCCCGGAATTTTACGTCGCTCTGGAGACTGCGTGGCTGCCTGCGCTTCACCCCTTCGCTGCATAGAGGACACAGGTGACGAAGCAAGGGGCACCAAGGTGAGATTCCGATACCTACTCAGAGGGAAGCGCTTCCCTCACCAGGCGTGGCCCCGCCGAGCTGGCGGTCGTGTGACCACATCTGAGCGCAGCAGCAGGGCTGAGCCCTTAACCGGGTCCCACTCCTCCCCTGAAGGAGGGACATCGGGCTCTGGTCCCCGGGAAGGAAGCAGGACTGGGGTCAGCACCACCAGCTCCTCCGTCCACTCTCTCAGTCTGGTTTATCCGGCGGAGGAGGCGTGGAGTCACTCGGCAGCTGGAGGAGCCAAGGAAGGCCCCTGGCCACATGTCCCAGGGAGGTGCATGTGTCCTGAGCCCACTGCCCTTCTGCTCCGTCTCCGTCTCGGGCCTACAGGCCAGGCTCCCGGAGCCCTGTGGCCTCTGCTCGCCTTCTCGTGTCTCTCCACAGGCTCTTCTGAGAGGACAGTTCATACCGTCATTACCAATAAACCGACGGCACCGCAAGGGACCGACGCCTGGATTGTGAATTTCTGACATCCACAACTGTGGGAGAAGAAATTTGTCACATTCTATGCGGCCCAGTTTGTGGTAGTTTGTTTCAGCAGCCACAGGAAACTAGTAGGAAGACCAAACACTGGCTTTAAGAAAAGCACAGCAGCATAGATGAATTTAGAGTTATTCCCAATAAAAAGAGTTGGATATTCAAATTCTTAGTGCTGAAAGCGGATCAGGCCCAAGCGACTCAGAAAATTCCTATAAAGCGACCGATTCCTTAACCGTGTCGTCATTCAGTAGAGCGCCTAAGTTCCAAAACGGCACTATATTCCTGATTTTACTTGCCCCGGCAATTCTAAAACTCTTCTTAAAAATTTAAGTGAGAGGGCAAGAGACCTTCAATCTACAGGTCATCTACCAAAGTCAGCCATTTTGTCAGCTTCAAACCATTTTAATTATTGTTCCCAACCTCAGTAACACTGAGGAACCAATACCCAGTGCCCAATGCGAGACTAAGGTCTACCATGTTTTCCCTCATCATTATCTCAGTGTGGGTACTAGTATCCTCCTGTGATATACGGGTACAAAAACAGGTCCAGAGAGGCTAAGTGATCTGCCCAAACTCACGCACCTAGTGAGAGGAAAAGCTGGGGCCTGGAGCCAGAGCTCACATTTTCTTATTGAGATGTAAGTGACCTATAACGTTATATTGGTTTCAGGGATACAGCATGAGGATTCAACATTTTTATAGGTTATGAAATGATCACCGCAATAGGTCTAATTAGCGTCCATCACCACACAGTTACCATTTTCTTTTTCCTGTCATGACACCTTTCAAGATCTACTCCTTAGCAACACGGGAGCATGCATTTGTAACTGCTGCACCTGTTGTGTCTGCCTAAGCTGCACAAAAGGCCAGGCAGTCAGGACTTTATGGGGTTAGGCCTCGTCTACATCTAGTAAAAGAAACAGGTGACAGGGATTTAATTTCCCTATGACTTCAAATGAGACAAAACTTGCTGAAATTAATATCGTTGTCTTAGAGCTAGATCCTATCTGAGGTTTAATAACAATGCTGATAGTTATAACTGCAGGAAGGAGCAGTAACGATGTACAGTAAACTTCTCATTCAAAGGGATTTTGGGGGCGCCTGGCTGGCTCAGTCGGAAGAGCATACAATTGTTGATCTCGGGGCTGTGAGTTTGAGCCCCATGATGGGAGATTACTAAAAAATAAATAAATATAACCTGAAAAACAAAGCAAAACGAACAATAGTAACAAAAACCTGTGACATTTCAACCTGTTTAAAATAGTCAGAAACGGGGTGGCAGGAATGAAAAAAAAACTCAGAAATTGGGCGCCTGCCTGGGTGGCTCAGTTGGTTAAATGTGTGACTCTTGATTTCGGCTCAGGTCATAATCTCATGGTTGGTGAGTTTGAGTCCCCACACTGGGCTCTGTGCTGACAGCATGGAGCCTGCTGGCGATTCTCTCTCTCCCTCTCTCTGCCCCTCCCCTGCTCATGCTCTCTCTCTCTCAAAATAAACACATTTTTAAAACAGGAAAAAAGTTTAAGAATATAAAATATGTATTCAGAAACTAAGAAATAAACTAATAAATAAATCAAAAGGCTTCCCGAATTAACAAAAAAAAAAACCTCATTCCGGAATCCAAATTCCTTCAATTCACTTTCATTTAAGTAGAACAAAATCAAAAGCCCCAGAAATCTTCAAAGAATATAGCAAAACACTCTACCGATGTGCTGAAGCTTTAGATAAATCCAGACCAAAGCCTACACATGAAGAAAGCTGAATGTGACACAGACACCCTTCAAGCTACGTCTCAGTTCTACCCCCAAACCCAAGAATTATTAAAGATTACATTAGTAATTCCTTTCACGTACCTGTCAGCCATATTTCTCCACTTGAAAAGCAAATTGCTTGCAGAATCACCAATGGGCAGATCCAATCTCTCTTTAAAATATTTAACAATGCCTTGTTCCTCCAAAAGCACGGGCACTCGATATGTGGAAGAAACATCATGGATACATATGACCTGATTAATGATGATAAAACACCATATTTAAATGGAACACCTCAAATATGCCTCAAGAATGAGCCAAAACTCGAGACATGGTAGTTCATTTATACTGACTGAGGAAAAGCAAGAGCCTGGTGACCCAAACAAGAGGCAGAATTAATACCAGCTTACTTTGATCTAATTATAAAACTCTTTATAGATATATATCCGGGCTTTGCTCTCAATTTCTGGCACAAAGCTTCAAAAACCTTTGGCATTTCCTGAGTGACAGGGATAGGGGTCTTTGTTATGCTAATGAGGTGACTCATGGAGGCCCCTAGATGGCTTCAGGATGGGAGTTGGTCACCAGAAAACCCAACCAAGTTAGGCTGGAACTTTCAACTACATGACTTCCAAGGACAGTAAGGGGGCTAGAGCATGAGTTCAATCACGTGACCAATGATTTACTCAATCATGCCCATATAATGAAACCCCCATTAAAAGAACTCTGGACACCAAGACTCAGGGGAGTGTCCTGGTTGGTACATGTACAGATGTACCAGGAGTGTGCCACAACCTGACTCCATGGGGACAAAAGTTCCTGCACTTGGGACCCTCTTAGGCCTTGCCCTATGTATCTCTTCATCTAGCTGTTCATTGGCACTCTTTAAAATAAAATGGTGATAGTAAGGATAGCATTTTTCTGAGTTTCAGGAATCATTCTAGAGAATTATCAAATCTGAAGGGGTTACAGAAGCCCCAAATTAGCAGTCAACCAGGTCAAAGTGTAGGTGGCTTGAGGAACCTGGAAACTTGTGACTGGTGTCTGAAGTGGGGGGTAGTCTTGTAAAGAACTCAGCTCCCAGGGCATCTGGATGGCTCAGTCAGTTAAGTGTCTGACTTCGACTCAGGTCATGATCTCACAGTTCTTGAGTTTGAGCCCCACGTCAGGCTCTGTGCTGACAGCTCAGAGCCTGGAGCCTGCTTCGGATTCTGTGTCTTCCTCTCCCTCTGCCCCTCCCCTACTTATGCTGTCTCTCCTTTCCTCAAAAACAAACGTTTAAAAATTAAAAAAAAAAACAAACTTAGCCATCAAGTCTGTGGAGTCTGCTGCTCACTCAAGGTAGTTAGTGACAGAGTTGAATTGCAGGACCCCAGTTGGTGTCAGAGAACTGATGCTGGAACACGGATGCTTTATGTGTCAATATCTAAGATATCTGGCCCAAGGCATCACCTTCTAAGTCTAGGCTAAAGCAGTCACACTGAACACGCACACTGTGTCTTCTAAAGGTGGCCGTGTGGTTCGTTGGTGCGTTCGTTTGTTGCTGTTGCTACAGCAGTCATGCTTTTGTCTACTCCCTTCATTTGGATAAATTTCCAAGCACATATTGAACCCAGTAAAATTAATTACACCTCTTACAAGAGACTGGCTCCTTTAAGTGCCAGGTGCTATGGTTGTTTTTCACATCTACCCTAACAAGCTTTCACCACCGTCCTAAATACATCCAAGGGGCTGCTGGCAGGCATTTAAATCAATGCAAAAGAAATGTTCTTCTAACTCTGTGTGTTCAGTCTTCCCAAATCCATTGCCAAATCCAGCAAAGGGTTCCTAAGTGGTCTGGACATCACCAACTTGATACTTAGGACTTTTGGGCCTCACTTGTGCATCCACATGTGTCAAGAGGTCACTGATGTGAGTGACATCCTAACTACTAACTCAAACCAAATCTCTGGACAGCCCAAACTCCAGTAGTGGGAGACACGGAATGTGGGGCTATTTACTCCTTTACCCCCCAGGTCGGAGAGATATTTTTTCAAATGTCATGGTAACAACCATATCCATAGAGACGCCTCTGACCCTCCATCCTTGCCTCAGGAAACCAGAGGAGGAGATCTTTAAATGCAAGGTCACCAGGAACAAAGAAATGGGAGCATTAACTCACATCAGAAAACATGATGTGCTGAAAAATGGCTAATCCACTGGCCTGTGATCTGATAGGCTAGAGCATTCTTCGGGATCTATAGTCCTGTAGAACACAGGCTCTGTGTGGTCAGTGACCAAGTTATATTTATATAACACAGACACAGAGCACTATGTACTAGTAGGAAGGATACAAGAAAACTACAGTGGCTTGATGACATACAAATACAGGAGAGTCCTTTAAACCCGCCATCACATTTTTCAAAATAGTTCAGGCATGTGTGCTGACCCCGAAGCATCAGACAGGAGGCTGTTCGCTGGACTGCCTCCAGTGATACAGAAAGCCAATTAGAGGGCGTTTAGGTGTCAAAGAACCCAGAGCTAACCTCACCTTTTTCCTGAGCGCCATTCATATCACTTTTTAAACCATAGCCCGCTCCGATCCCTTACACTGAAGCTTCATTGCAGACAAGAGACAGATAAGACAATGAAAGAAAAAAGAAAAAGCTCTCAGATACCCCGGTGGAAAGTCCTGCAGGACAGAGGACTTGAGCCCAAAGCACCACACAGTTTCTGTAGCGATGAACTGAACTGAGACCACTGATGTAATCGGAAGTGATGCTGTGAATGTCAATGTAATGTGTGGTCTGGATGGAGTGAAGCTGTAACATGTACAAAGGAGGAATAGTTGTGAAAGTAATAAGTGTTCCAGAAAGACAAGATAAACAGACGATAAGCAGGCTTCACGTGGTTCTCTCTCGAGGTTTGACTATAAGTTAAAAAGCTCACCTGCCTTTGTTCCTGTGACCTGAGGCGTGATTATGCAAAGAAGCATGTGATTTACCTAAGAAATCAGGAGTCTCTCGAATCGTTCACTTCAGGGCAAGGGAGCTGTGGCTGGATATGAATCTCCCAAAGCTTTCATAAATGCCACGGAAAGGGAGATGATAATTTCAGAGATGCACAACATCAGCATCAGTAGAAGTGCCTGCGAGGCAATAAAATCTAAAAAGCAGCACTAACCTGTTCAGGGTTCACGTGACAAAACATAGAAATCTTTTCCTTCACGGCCATTTCAATAGGCGTTGAACTCCGGCAGACAATCTGTCAAAGTCAGTTAGCACAGGTCAGCAAGCGGTAACCCAGCTGCTCGGCCCACCATCAGTTTTCAGGAGGATGCTATATTAATCTCTTCTTACAACCAGAGACCTGACCAAGTATGTGCCTGTTCATTCCGGGCATTGCACTGGACTCTTAGAAACACCGGAGCACTGATATCAGACAGTATAATCAAATTCAACACAAATCTACCAGTAAGAACTCAAAACGTCCAGGCATCTCTAGTAAATAAGAGGGAAGGCTCACAAATGTTGCTTCTTTTGATACAAGAACAAAGCTAGGCCAGGGGTTGGCAAACGTGTTCTCTAAAGGGCTAGATAGTAAACGTTTTAGGTTTCTCAAGTCCAGAAGCTGTGGTCCTGACCTCTCAATTGCGTCAGTGCAGTACAAAGGCAGCTGCGGAGAAATGTAAGCGGTAGATGGAACCATGTTCCAATAAAACTTTATTTATGGGCAGGAGGCCTGCAGGCCCTTATTTGCTAACCTCTGATCTAGACTATTGGTAATAACTGGATTACCTGTTACAAATAAAAGCAGTGACAGCCCACCCTAGTGGGTCTCAGGAAAATCTCAAACAAAGGTCCCACCTTACTCTAAAAGACCCAAGGCCCATAAGCATGACAAGATATTGCACTTGGCAATCACCCGAGGACCCTGAGGAGATCAGATGGCCAGTTTGGAAATGTGTGAAGCTACCCTCGAGGGTATGGGCATAAGCCTTCCCTGGACACCAGATACAAAAAGTTCAATGTCCAAGGAACCATTTGAGAGCTAGAAAGGACTGAGATGACGCTGGAGATCAAGAAACGGAGGTCCTGTTCCGAGGAGTTTACCCGCTCTCCCTAACTCACCAGATCTGGAGACAGGCCTAACCCTCTCAGCGCACGGACACTGTTCTGTGTGGGTTTGGTTTTTTGTTCTCCAGTAGCACTGGGCTGAAAAGAAATGGGTCACTGTCAGTATATCGGATACTTAGCTCTTCTGGATAACGAATGGCTCCCTAGCTTAAAATGTGGAATAAATAGGGAGACAGCTTCTCTTTCGCTGTCCTGCTCGCTGCTCCCTTACAGTGTATTCGATAAACTTCTATCTCCTTTTTAAAAATGTGAAATCAGGGCGCCTGGGTGGCTCAGTCAGTTAAGTGTCCGACTTCAGCTCAGGTCATAATCTCATGGTTCGTGGGTTCAAGCCTCGTGTCGGGCTCTGTGCTGACAACTTGGAGCCTGGAGCTGCTTCAAATTCTGTGTGTCCCTCTCTCACTCTGTCCCTAATCCCACTCACACTCTGTTTCTATCTCTCAAAAAATGAATAAAATATTTAAAAAGTAATTATAAAGGAACTGACATTAAAAAAAAATTTTTAATATGGAATAAATAGAATATCATAGGAAAACTTTTAGAAGTTGCTGTCTACAGGGCCGCCTGGGTGGCTCAGTTGGTTAAGTGTCGAACTCTTGATTTTAACTCAGGTCATGATCTCATGAACCGTGAGATTGAGCCTGGAGGCGGGCTTTATGCTGGTAGTGTGGAGCTTGCTTGGGATTCTCTCTCTCCCTCTCTCTGCCCCTGCCCCGCACATGCACACGCTCTCTTTCTCTATCAGAAGATTTTTTTTTAATGAAGGAAAAAAAGAATTTGCTGTCTATATACTTATCTGGAAAGCTCACCTGTGGAACAAGGCTAACATGGATATTGCAGAAATTCTCTCTTTTTGCTTTAAACTGGAATTGTCTGAACGCTTCCACAAACGGCATCCCTTCGATGTCTCCAATGGTGCCACCCAACTAGGAATGGAAAAACACACACACACACACACAAGTGATCTTTCACAATATACAGAGTAACAGAAACATTAATAAACAGAGTGCAAGACAGGGCACGCCTGCGTGGCTCACTCAGTTAAGCATCCGACTCTTAATTTTGGCTCAGGTCATGATCTCACGATGCGTGGGTTTGAGCCCTGCGTCAGGCTCTGTGATGGCAGCGTGCAGCCTGCTTGGAATTCTCTCTCCCTCTCTCTCTGCCCCTCCCCCACTCAATGTCTCCCTGTCTCTCTCCCTCTCAAAATAAATAAATAAACTTAAAAAAATAAACAGAGCACAAAAACAAAGGTTTATACATATACTAAAAATCATTGAATTGTATACTTAAAGCAGGTGAAATTTATGATATATAAACTAAACCTCACTAAAGCTGTTTGACATGAAAAAGAAAAGCACTGTACATTTTTTTTCTTTTATAGGTTATTGTCAAGTTGGTTTCCATATAACACCCAGTGCTTCTCCCCACAAGTGCCCCCCACCTTGACCATCACCCCCTTCCCCCATCCCCCTCCCCCTTCAGTCCTCGGTTCATTCTCAGTATTCGATAGTCTCTCATGATCTGTGTCCCTCACTCTCCCCCGCTCTCTTTCCCCCTTCCTCTCCCCATAGTCCTCTGCTAAGTTTCTCCTGTTAGACCTATGAGTGACAACATATGGTGTCTGTCCTTCTCTACCTGACTTATTTCGCTTAGCATGACTCCCTTGAGGCCCATTCACTTTACTACAAATGGCCAGATTTCATTCTTTCTCATTGCCATATAGTACTCCATTGTATATATATACCACATCTTCTTGCTCCACTCATCAGGTGATGGACATTTAGGCTCTTTCCATGATTTGGCGATTGTTGAACGTGTTGCTATGAGCATTAGGGTACATGAAAAGCAATGTACATTTAAGAGGGAGATGAAGCAAAGGAAAGAGAAAATGGAGACTGGAAAGTAAACTAAGAAGAAAGGATGTAGTGTAACATAACCAGGTAAACAGGTAAGAGAATAATCAGAGAACAGCAAGCAGGGAAAAGAAAACGGAGTGCCCGAGTGGCTCAGTTGGTTGAGCATCTGACTATTGATTTCGGTTCAGTTCATGATCAATCCCTGAGTCCAACTCTGCACTGGCTGTGGAGCCTGTGTGAGGTTTTCTCTCTCCCTCTGTCCCTCGCCCAGGCTTGATTGATCTCTCTCTCTCCCTTTCTCTCTCTAAAATTAAAAAAGGACGGGGTGAGGAAGAAAGTGACATCAAGGACAGCACTAAGAATGACCTGATTCATAGGGTGCCTGGGTGGCCCAGTCAGTTGAGCATCCGACTTCGGATCAGGTTGTGATCTCATAGTTTGTGCATTTGAGCCGCGCATGAGACTCACTGCTGGCAGCGTAGAGTCTGCTTCAGATCCCCGACCCCCTTCTCTCTGCCCCTCCCCTGCTCATGTGCTCTCTCTCTCTCTCTCAAAAATAAAAAAAATAAAACATTAAAAAAAATAAAGAAGGACCTGATTCCTGTGTTATAAGATCCTCTTGTGTGGAGATAGGGACTAAGTCAAGTAAATGAATTCTGCTATCACTGATTCACTTGGATTTTACAAATAGTAAATCCCCCTTCAAAAAATGGGGAACCATTATAAAGCTGTCAACCCTTCATCTCACCAAGATTGAAAAAACTGTTTACCAAAAAAGGAAGGCTTTAAGAGAAGGGAATTCATAAGCAGATAAAAAGGTCCAGAATATAGGCCACTGAGGAATGAGATTAGCTAGTTTCTACCAGTGGTCCACTGGACGGTAGAATTCAAACCCAGTGACTATGTGAGAAAGGGAAGAGCCACCTGGCTCTGCCTGGGATGAAATATCTCGTGCATGCTCTGTCTCTCTCACTCTCTCCCCCTCTCCATGTACACACACACACACACACACACACACACACCCCTGCATGCATCTGAGCATTTCTCCTTGCGACGGTGGTATTACTAGACTTAAACAACTGCTCTTAAAACATGATGGTTTTCTGAAACAGTAGTCCTGACAGTGTAATCCTTTGATAAATGTTAGCTTAATTTACAATGTGCTCCCAACAAGTAATGCAGTTTAAAGTAAGCATTTAACCAGGGGGTGGTAAACTGCAGCCTGCAGCTTCTTTTTATATATAAAGTTTTATTGATTGGCCAGAGGTATGGCCATTTGTTTACATATTGTCTGTAGCCACTTTCACACCACAAAGGCAGAGTTGGGTAGCTATGACAGAGACTCTGTGACTCACAAAGCTAACCGTATCTACTATCTGGCCTTTTATAGCAAAAAATTGGCTGACCCTTCCCTCCCCATCTAAATGGCCTCCTAGCTTCTCCCCTCTCCTATCCTACAACTAAATCATTTGTCACACACCAGCAGAGGGACCTTATAAAAACTCAGAATATTAAAACAAAACAAAACCTCACAATATTTCTCTCCTGTGCTTACGCCCTCAGTGGCTCACTGCTTCACCAAAAATAAAATCTAAATTCCTTTAGGCAGCCAACCAAAGGCCCTACAGGATCTGGTCTTTGCTTAGGGTTCTAATATCATCTCACGCCCCTGCTCACGGCCCTCCCCACCGCCCCCACCCCCTGCCTGTGTGCTTCAGCCACACTGGATTTTCAGGCCCTCACATGGACCACTCTCTTCTTCCTGCCCCTTAAGCTCTCTTCCTCTCCTTCTTTATCTACATCCATCTCTTCTTTATCCTTCAGCCTCAAAGGCCATGTCTTCCTCAAAAAGCCAGACCTTGACCACCACCTCGAGCAGCCTTCCTCCCACCGCACCTATCACAGCACTGTGTCCGTGGCCTTCCTACGGAAGTTGGCACCAAGTCGGCACCGGGTGCCATTACTTCGCGTGCATTCTTGTTTCCTGCCACCAGCTCTAAGCCCCAGGAGAGTAGGAACAGACCGAGCTGCCCTGCCCCCCACCTTACCTCTGGCACAAGCCCAGCTCCCTGCACATGGCACTGGAGTCGAAGGGGTTCAGGACAGGTCTCCCAGAAGTAGGCCACTTTGCCATGATGATTTTGAATTAAAAGCAATCAAACCCCAGCAGATTCAGGAAAAGCTCTTCACCTCCCCCTCAACTGCCTAAATTTACATTGGAGAGCGCAGCATCCCCATCCCAGGAAGAAAGCTACTACCAGAGAGCCCCCTGACCTAAGAAACTTAGCTGCATAACAGGGAAGTCATTGTTTTCCAAACTCTCCTCTGCCTCCCTGCACGCGCGGCCTTCCTCCCTTTGCATCCTCTAGGCTTCTACCCCTCTCCTTGGTTCAGGGTGTTACATAAGCCTCATTTTGCCTGACTGCTTGGGAATCCCTCATGTTTATACAGATTTTCTGTATGTATGTAATTCAGCCTTTGATTTTCTCCAGTTAATGTTTCCTGTCAATTTAATTCTTAGACCAACAAGAAGAACCTTGAAGGGTAACAGTAAAATTGTTCCTCTCCAACAGCGTTTAGCTTAGCGGTCATCTCATGGAAGAAGGGTTTCAAAATTCAATATGAGCCCTAGGGGACAGCATTCTAGTACCTGTCACTGTAACTGCAATAGAATCAAACTAAGAAATCTCGAGACTACAGTGTTACAGAAAAGAAAATGATTCTTTACTAATTTTAAGTCCGATAACAAAACATAATTAAAATTCAAGCTACCTGGGTGTGGAACGGATAGAAATATACAACCTTTCGGTCGGAGAATGACAAACTTATTACGAAAATCCTAGAAATATCACATGCAATCAGGAAATTGGCAGGGGGTGAAGGACTTAAGTGCTCACCAACTGCAACACACCAGAATCTAATGGGAAAATTTTTTAGGAAAGAAAAAGGTCTCTGCACTGAAACTAAACCACATAGGGACATCTGTTTTTTCATAGGTGTACTCTGGTAATCTACAGGCAATCTGAAAAAGGAGGCAAGAAGCTTTAAGCACTATCCACTTCTGCCCTCACATGGCTTAGAGTGGTACTGCAAGGCTCGGCCAATTTGGAAGATCCCATTACCACTCCTCTGTCTCCTGATTAGCAACCATCATGGTCATCAGAAACCTTCCGTACTGCTACTACAATACTCCTAAATTCATTATTTCCCCCACACAACAAGAAAAATATCAGCCACAGCAATATTTTAAGATTTATCCAAAGTTGAATTCAAGGGGCGCCTGGGTGGCTCAGTCGGTTGAGCGACCAACTTTGGCTGGGGTCATGATCTCACGGTTCGTGGGGTTGAGCCCCGCTTGGGGCTCTGTGCTGACATCTCAGGGCCTGGAACCTGCTTCAGATTCTGTGTCTCCCTCTCTCTCTCTCTGACCCTCCCCTGCTCACACTGTGTCTCTTTCTCTCTCAAAAATAATTAAAAAAAAAACAAAGTTGAAATCGAAGCAACAGCAAATTTATGAGATGTGCAATGTCTGTTTTGCCTTTAAGGAAATAATTCCTCTTTTTTGAAAGAGAGAGAGAAAAAAGAAGCTTTTTATTCCTTTAAGCCAGGCATAAATTATTTCAGGTTTATGCGGAGATAACCTGGACTAATACAAATAAAGCCTATGAGCTCCACAGGTCTGAGAAGTAAGAGCGTCACAAAAAGGCTTTGGAGACATTTAAACAGCTTCTACACGCTTAAAACTGAAAATCAGCTTGGTGGTCTTTTTTTCAAAAGCTTAAATCGTGCACAAACACAAATACTGAGCACAACTTAGAACGAACCCAAAGGCTGCCTGATCTAGTGTCCATTAAGCAAATATATAAATGTCAGTGTGATATGAAGACGGAGTTTTGCTGGGGACAACTTGTCACAGTTTCTCCATTTCCACGAAATTAAAAATGAAGATGAGGAGTCCTGTAGCATAGGACTTGGGTCATATTTGCCTTCCTATGCCTAGCAGCAAGCATTGGGACCAGTGCCTAGTAAGCGCTAAATTAATGTTCTTTTAAGCTAAACAAATCAATTCAAGAACAGGATTAAAATTAATATCAAAGAACACAGGCAAAAAAAAAAAAAGAACAATATGCAAGTATAGGCCTAAAATGTTTGCTTGTTTGACAGGATGGAAATTTCAGTTTAATTTAAGATGTCACTGAGAATTCTTGATTTTATGGTACAAGTGGAATCTTTAACAAATAGAGGTTAAATCTATAGTATGCATCTTTGTAAAATGATGACAGAGAATCAGGCGTGCTGGCCCTGGAAGGAAACATAAAAGCTTTCCTAAAGGATGATTCTCAAAAAACAATAGCTAAGGGGCGTCTGAGTGGCTCAGTTGGTTAAGCGTCTGACTTCGGCTCAGCCCATGATCTCACAGTGTGTGAGTTCAAACCCTTCATCAGGCTCTGTGCTGACAGCTCAGAGCCTGGAGCCTGCTCCGGATTCTGTGTCTCCCTCTCTCTGCTCCTCCCCCACTCACACTCTGTCTCTTTCTCAAAAATAAAAATAAATACATATAAAAATTTTTTTAATGTTATTTCAGCATATCACCAATTTTTAAACTTAGTAGGTTTTTTAATTTTGTTTTTTAATTTGAGAGATAAAGAGAGAGAGAGAGTGCATGTGAGTTTGGGATAGGAGAAAAAGGGGAGAGAAAGAATCTTTTTTTTTTCTTAAATTTACTTTTGAGACAGAGAGAAAGCACGGGCTGGGGAGGGGGCAGAGAGAGAGGGAGACAGGAACTGAAGTGCGCTCCGAGCGGTCAGCACAGAACAACCTTATGCTGAACTTTAAGGCACTTAAATTGCTAAGTGGCATCTTCACGCGGACATTAGCAAGTAGTTTTTCTAAAGTCAAAAGTCATGCACATGGTTAAAAATTGTAGGGGCCTGGCGCGCCTGGCTGGCTCAGTCAGTAGAGCATGCACCTCTTGATCTCGGGGTTGTGAGTTCAAGCTCCACGTTGGGCAAAGAGCAGATTTCTTCTGCTAGTTTCTTCCGCATCTCTGAACACTGTCTCACTCGACTCTTTCTTAACTTGCCCATTCCAGACACCTTCTAAAAAACCCAAGTGGATTTCCTCCTGTGACGGACGCAGCCATAGCTCTCTGCCTTCCCATCCCCAGACCGCAATCTCAATTGTTGGTTCTATGGGCTATTTTTTAAAAAACCTAAAAATGCATAAACAGAGTGACCATGTACGTCTCCTTCAGTGTAGAATCATGCTATGCCCGGGTTCT
Organism: Helogale parvula; assembly: GCA_004023845.1. Taxonomy (NCBI): domain Eukaryota; kingdom Metazoa; phylum Chordata; class Mammalia; order Carnivora; family Herpestidae; genus Helogale; species Helogale parvula. Next base: position 91,808 of record PJEM01002063.1, on the reverse strand, counting down.
CATAACAGATGCTATTCTTCCTGGCACTTTTATCCACCTTGTCTTACACTCTTTGCCTTTATCACTGTCTCAATCTGTTTGCAAACCGGTCCCTGTATTAGATATTAAATATGTTTTAAAAGAAGCCAGCCTAGTTAGACAGGTATGTTCAGTTTACGCAACTTCATCAAGTTATATTCCTATGATATGTGCACTTTTCTGTGTTTGTGTGATACTCCAATTTTTTTGTTTATTTATTATAGATACAGAGAGAAACAGCATGAGTGGGGGAGGCGCAGCGAGAGAAGGAGACACAGAATCTGAAACAGGCTCCAGGCTCTGAGCTGTCAGCACAGTACCAACTTGGGGCTCAAACCCACAAACAGTGAGATCATAACCTGAGCCAAACCCGGACGCTTAATCAACTGAGCCACCCAGGTGCCCCTAATTTTAAAAAATTCTAAAGGAAGCACCCTCTTTTTTCCTCATAAATTGTGAAGGAAGAAATAGCAAGGGAGAGAAACTTTTGCATAGCACACTAATACATTCATATACAGTTTAACATACTTAATAGTACACTGGTATAGCAGTACGATAGATAGTTAATAAATGATAGCTCTGTTTACAGTTTATCAGCTCTGTTAACAAAATGGATCTTGCCAATAGCACATGTATCTGCTGACATTGACAATGATGACAGTAATAACAGCTCACATGTTTATGAACACTTCCTGAATGTCAGACATGCCAAGCGCTTTATATAATTGCACCTAATCCTCCCAACAACCCTGTTAATATCATCTGCTTTGTATTAAAATATTACATTATTATCATGTTATAGATGAGTGCACTGGAGCTTTGAGAAGTAATTTGCCACAAGTCACACAGGCATCTTAACTATGGCCAGTAATTTTTGAGTACGTACTATAGATCTGACACCATTCTAAGCACAAGTATATTGCCTTATTTAAGTCTCAAAACATTATCCCCATTTAGCAGATGAGTAAACGGAGGCACACAGAAGCACACTTGTCCAAGGTCATCCAGCTGGTAAGGTGCACCGCTTGGCTATGAACCAAAGCCAACCGGCTCCAGATTCTTAACCGCTAAGCTACATACCACTTGGAAGTCACAACAGAAACCTGAACTTGTGCAGGCGGTCCGTAGGAACTAAACTGTTCATTATTCTGCTGTCCTTCCTAGCAATTGGGTCAACTGACATTTAGATAAGGAGTACATGCATGTTCTCATTCATTGAGAGGAAGGGAAACAGTAAACAAATAACAAGTTCAAATACTATGTTCTTTCTTTAAGCAGGTAATACTCACTTCTCACTTCCAGACTGCCTCCACCATCAGATTTCTCTAACTCAGTCTCTCTCTACTTCCAGAGCACTTTGAAAACACAGATGACCTTTGAACAACATGGGTTCGGACTGTATGGGTTCACTTATACATGGATTTTTAAAATAAATACAGTACCGTAAACAGATTTTCTCTTCCTTGTGATTTTCTTACTAACATTTCTTTTCTCTAGTTTACTTTATTATAAGAACATAGTACATAATACATACACGAAGTATGTGCTAATTGCCTGAGTATGTTATTGGTGAGGGTTCTGGTCTACAGTAGGCTGTTAGTGGTTAAGTTTGGAGAAAGTAAAAGCTGTACATGGATATACATGGATATTTTCAACCGGGGATGAGGGGAGAAGCCAGCGTCCTTAATCCCCAAATTGTGCAAGGGTCAACTGTACTCAACTAGCACTCACCAAAATGCATCGTGCAACTGAGTTCTCTCCGCATGCAGGTTGCCGCGCACCAACCCCAGGAGGACTCACCGTGTTTAATGCCGATCCTGCCCGCTGATCTGGGACCACCAGAGCGGGGACCATCCCTGTCACTCCCTGCTGTAATCTCACCTCCTAGCACAGTGTCTAGCACATAGGAGGCCATCTATACATCTGTGTTGAATGAATGAAGAGTAGATGCTTAAAAACCCAGAAGGATAGAAGTGTATAAAAAAAAATTCCATGCTTGCCTCAATAACACATATTTGGGGCTCTTCCTTATGACCATCCACGGACACCATAGCTTGATTCATAACCCACTCCTGGACAGCATCAGTAATGTGAGGGACAACTGTAGAAAGAAAGAATAATTAGCATGAAAGCTTATTTCATGGTCATGGGCAGAAGAAAGGAACGTATTTGTGTCTTTAGACTTCCCAAATAACCTGAAAGCTCCTTGGCAAATGAGACAAACTACATTTCTCATGTGATGATCCATCTCACTGAACTTAATATTATAGGCACAATACAGCTTTAATCACTCAAATGTTACATCATTTCTAGTGAAACTGACCAACCGCAGAGAACAAGAAATAGAAAGCAGAAATGCCACGTGCGATTCAACTAGAAACGCCTGTAATGTCAAGTAGAAACTCCAAGGAGGGCTGTCAAGGGTCCTGTATGCTGGACCCCACGGGAAGGAAAGACACAGAGTGGTCCGGCCCTGCAGCCCACCAGCCAGTGAGGAGGGGTCTGCTCCGGATGTAGATGAGACCTTCATGTTGACGGGGGGCCTGTGGCTGCTCATGTCAGCTGAAGAGGCCCAAAGGTGATAACCCAGCAAGGATTTGAGGCCCAGAGGTCCCTTGGGTGGTGAGCAGGCCTGCAGCTTGTAATGTCTGCTAAAGACACAGAAAGGCGACATCCTCGCGGGTACAGCCAACTAACCTAATGGGCTACACGAAGCAGGAATGTCACCCACTGGGAAGCTGACCGAGGAAGCTCCACCTCCCACCTGCCACTCCCTCGAGGAAGCAGGAAGTCATCACCGATTGGTACATCTGGAACAACCCACGTTACATGCAGCAACTCTCCCTCCCATGAGTCCTCCCAGGATCTACACTTGGGGGAAAACTTAGAAAGCACAAGCAGAGGTGAGATCTAAGCCACACCATCCAGTTTCAGTAATAACACAGCTGATCGTTTGATCTCCATCCGTCCAACCCCGAAGTCTACTTCTCAGCTGGTTCCAATGTGTAAGTGATTTCAAGGAGATGGCAAATGATCATCTTCACTCTACCATGTGGGAATGTACGAATACAAGACTTGGTGGGGATGGAGGGGAGAGAAGGGAGGACAGGGCTCTCTTAAGACAAAAGAGAATCCTATCGCTCAGGAAAAGGGTTGGTAAAAAAGGCTCAGAACATACTAGCAGCCACTCCAGTTCAATCCCCTAGTCCATCCCCAATGTTGGCCTTTAAAAGGGAGTAGGTATGATCCATACAAAGATACAAGAAAAGAGACAGACAAAATAAAAACAACCCCAAAAAATCTGCACGTCAATCAGGTGAAGGTGATGACTATGGTTCTCCCTGGATTTTTTTTTTAATTTTTCTTTTAATGTTTTATTTATTTTTGATACAGAGAGAGACAGAGCATGAGGGGGGGAGGGGCAGAGAGAGAAGGAGACAGAACCAGAAGCAGGCTCCAGGCTCTGAGCTAGCTGTCAGCACAGAGCCTGACGCAGGGCTCGAACCCACGAACATGAGATCTGACCTAAGCCGAAGTCGGAGGCTTAACTGACTGAGCCACCCAGGCGCCCCCTCCCTGGATTTTATACATAAAAGCTAAAGACAGATATATGGGCTAGAGAAAATAATGACATTGATAATAAACAAAAAGATGGAAGAAAATACAATCAAGAACATGGAGCGTGAAGTGGACACCCCTGAATAAAACAGAGGGGGAAAAACAACAAACAAAAACAAAAAAAAATTTAAACATAAAAATAAAACAAAGAGGAAAAGAAAGCAGGGATAGGAATAGAACTTGTACAGTTCAGGCACGTCCTCCTCTTCATATCTATTCTGAGCAGGGTGTGGGTGCTCAGCACACAAGACTCACTAAGCTTTCTGGAAAAGAGTACCTTGTACTGTTTTCCCCAGGTAATCGCCACGCCTCTCCTTATTGATCACATGCTGATATATCTTCCCAGTGGTGATATTGTTGTTTCTATAAAGGTTAATATCCAAGAACCGTTCATAATTTCCAAGGTCTAAATCAACTTCTCCACCATCATTTAAGACAAATACTTCACCTAAGATTTAAAAAAAAAAAAAAAAAGACAATGTAAATATTCAGAATTTGCTTTCGGGGTGCCAGGCCGGCTCAGTTGGTGGAGCAAGCAACTCCTGGTCTCGGGGTGGTGAGTTCGAGCCCCACATTACGTAAATAGCAATTTACTTCAAAGCATGAGTATTCTGGAGTCTGGAATTAGCATAGAAACGTCTTAATTCCCACCTCAGGAATCCTAAGCCACAATGAAACAGACAGTACATGAAAAGCAGGGCCCCAGCAGGTGGACAGGGCAACTTAGTTAAAGGGAGGCAAAAAAGCCAGGCTGCACAACACCTGAAAAAGGACAGAGAAAAAGACTTAATCACACAAGGACAATTGTGTTGACGATTGCGTATGTCTCCGGGTCTCTGCAGTTTTTTGAGGGCATTGTTTGGGAGTTCAGTGTTCAAAAACCACCTTATAAGAATTGAACTTCTCCGTGATTAAGAAACTCCTACCATTTACTCCTATTTCAAAATGTTCACAGCAATAAAGAAGGTTGGTTAGCTTATAAACCAAATCAGAAACCTTTTTTTTTCAAGGTTATTTATTTATTCTGAGAGAGAGAGAGAGAGAGAGCGTACAAGCAGAGGAGTAGCAGAGAGAGGGAGAGAGGGAATCCCAAGCAGGCTCTGCACTGTCAGCACAGAGCCAGAAGCGGGGCTTGAACTTATGAACTGTGAGATCCTGACCTGAGCCAAAGTCAAGAGTCGGATGCTTAACTGACTGAGACACCCAGGCACCCCTCAGAAACCTTTTATACCTTCATTTATGTCTCCCTTACAAGGTACCTAAGTGATATCAGGAGGATCTCTAAGAACAAAAGAGCACACTGATGAAATCACACTATTTTCACATTTCCCAAATTCCATTTCCAGTCCAAATTCCACTGTCTCATGTTAATTAGGAACCACCAACCTATAGGAGTCTTTTTTACTTTGATCATCTTAACTTCTGACATACAACAGACCTCTGAAATCTCTTTAGTTAGTTCAGGCCAAACCCAGTTTGGCAACACTGCAAGTGCCTATGGCAAAGGTCTTGAATTTTTAAAGTCCTGAAATTTTAAATTCCTAAAATGTTAGAAGTATGTATGCATTATATTCCTAGGAGAGAAAGACAAACTGTGGATGACAAGTCTTTAAAACAGGTTGTGGGGCACCTGAGTGGCTCAGTCAGATAAATGTCTGATTCGCTCAGGTCACGATCCCACAGTTTGTGAGTTTGAGCCCTGCGTGGAGCTCTTTGCTGACAGCTGGGAGCCTGGAACCTGCTTCAGTTTCTGTGTCTCCCCCTCTCTCTCTGTTCCTACCCCTCTTGTGCTCTGTCTGTGTATCTCTCAAAAAGAAATAAAGGTTAAAAAATAATAATAATTTTAAAAATAAATAAATAAAACAGGCTACATTAGATTTAATGGAGTTATAATAAAAATTCCAACAGATTTTTTTCAACTTGAGGATGACCCTAAAGTTAATTTGCTAGAAAAGCAGGTCATTACCAAAACAAAGCACACAAAAAATAATAAAAGCCCTTATAATGAATAACAGTGAGAAAAGGAAGACCGAAATACATAAGCGTACCTATATTTCAATATATATAAAGATGCAATAAGATGTCAGCAATGTACAGAACCAAAATAGCCAAGAAGCTCCGTATTACATAAAAGAATTTAATATAGGACCTGAAAATAATAAAACCTAAGAGCAACACAAATCAAAGAAAATAAGACACTCAGAAACAAATTTCAAAGAAGTGTAGGGCCTATAATTAGAAAACTTAACAACCTTATGTCAAAGACAAAAAAGATGGTATGAAAATAAGGAAAGCTGATTCTAAAGCTTCTGAACCGGCCAGTCAATATTTTCAGTGTTTAATTGTTCCCCAAATTAATTCATAAATGTAAAAAAATTTTTGTCCAAAACTCCAATGCAATTTCTTATAAAGTTGGACAAAATGGTTCCTAAGTTAATTCTGTAGACAACAAACATTTTGAGGTTCAGAAATAAACAAAGGAAGAAGAAAAGGAATATGGCGAGCGATGACCTACTTGATAATACAACACTGCAGCTATTAAAATGATAGACAGGAATAAACACAGAAGTCCGGAACAGAACAGAGGACAAAGTAGAGACAAAAATGTAGTACATAATAAAAGGTGGCATTTCCAGTCAGCAAAAAAGGGATGAAATCTTTGATAAATGCCATTAGGAATAGTCGGCTAATCAGGAAAAAAATTAGAAAAAAATTATGTTACATCCTCATCTCACACGAAATTAAATTCTAGATGTGTTCTCAATGTCAAAGTAAAAGCAAAGGAAGCTGTAAAAGTCCCGGAAGAAAATATAGATGAGTATTTAAATATTCCTGTGGCAGAGAAGTCTGAAGTGACATCAAAGGCAAAAACCATAAAGGAAACAGTTGATACATTTAATCACATAAACGGCAAGTTGAAATTCATCAGTAATTAACAGAGGTAATATGAAGGCAAATGTCAAATACAGTAAAACTATATACATATAGGTTAATACACTTTACATAAAGTATTCTTGAAAATCATATAAAAAGTCCAAAGGGGGGGCGCCTGGGTGGCTCAGTTGGTTAAGTGTCCGACTTCAACTCAGGTCACGATCTAGTGGTCTGTGAGAGCCCCAAGTCGGGCTCTGTGCTGGCAGCTAGCTCAGAGCCTGGAGCCTGCTTCTGATACTATGTTTCCTTCTCTCTCTGACCCTCACCTGCTCACACTCTGTCTCTGTCTCTCTCAAAAATAAATAAACATTAAAAAAATTTTTTTAAGAAATCTACTTAAAAAAAAAGTCCAAAGGAAAATTGGCATGACACATGGCATTAAGTCAATTTTGCTAAGTACCAAACAACCCTAAAATCTTAGTAACTTACAAAACGCTTATTGATTTCTCCCTTGTGTTACATGGGGGCTGTGTAGCAATTGTGAGTCTACTCGGCCTCATTCTTGAACCCAGACTAAAGAAGAAACCCCTACACCGGGCACACAGTTCTCATGGCAAAGAGCAGAAGCACCAAAGAGACAGAGCCAGATCATGCCAAGGCACTGAAAATTTCTGCTTCAACAAGGCACATTCACTAATGTCTTCTAAAGAAAAACTAATCACGTGGCCAAATAAGGAGACCAATCTCTCGGGTTTACCCAGGACTAACAGGGTTCCCAGGGCTTAGACTTTCAGTTTCAAAACCATGAAAATTCCAAACAAACCAGGACGTGTTAACCACGGTACAAGACCAAAGTCCAAAGTCAATGGGACAAGGAAATTTACTCCACAGAAGGAAGTTGGGTTAGAGTTTCAAACAAAAATATAATCTACCATCAACTTGAATAAGTCATTCCACAGACAAAAATGAAAATCAAAGAAATCTAAATTAGAACAATGAGATACCTTTTTTTTGTTGTTGTTTTTTAGGTTTCTCTTAGGTTAGTAAAGTTTAAAAAGAATAATATTCAGCAGGGATATTAAAAAAAAAGCCCTTGGGGCGCCTGGGTGGCTCAGTTGGTTAAGCGTCCAACTTCAGCTCAGGTCATGATCTTGCAGTTTGTGGGTTCAAGCCCCGCATCGGGTCCTGTGCTGACAGTTCAGAGCCTGGAGCCTGCTTCAGATTCTGTGTCTGCCTCTCTCTCTGACCCTCCTCTGCTCGCACTGTCTCTCTCTGTCTCTCAAAAATAAATAAAAAACATAAAAAATTTTTAAAAAACAGCCCTTATGCAGTTGATGTGTATATAAATTAGGCAGATACACAGCCTTCATTAGAAAATTCTTAGAGGGGCACCTGGGTGGCTTCGTCGGTTAAGTATCCGACTTTGGCTCAGGTCATAATCTCACAGTTTGTGGGTTCAAGCCCCACATTGGGCTCTGTGCTGAATGTTTGCTCAGAGCCTGGAGCCTGCTTCGGATTCTGTGTCTCCTTCTCTCACTGCCCCTACTCTGCTTTCGCTCTGTCTCTCAAAAATAAATAAATGTAAAAAAAATTTTTTAAAAAAAGAAAATTCTTAGAAACAAGATGGAAGTTGAAATTTGACGTTTTTCAGATTATGGAAAGGTCATATAGAAAACTTTCCATATATTAGAAAACACTTCAAATGCAAACACATCCCAAGTGAAATAAAGAACTGAACACATTCCAAGGCACCTGGGTGGCTCAGTTGGTTAAGTGGCTGACTCTGGATTTCAGCTCAGGTCATGATCTTACAGTTCATGAGTTAAAACCCCACATCAGGATCTGTGCTAACAGCATGGAACTTGCTTGGGATCCTCTCTCTCTCTCTCTCCCTCTCTCTCTCTCTCTCTCTGTATTTCAAAATAAATAAGTAAACCTTATTTAAGAAAAAAAGAATCACAAACGCATTCCAAGTAGATAAAGACTAGAAATAGCCACAGCTTTATGAAGATTTTTTTCATTTTCAAAACTTTTGAAAATAGACTACAAATAGCCACAAACTTAAGAAGAATTCTAAGTTTCAGAACTTTTTGGATTTTAGAGTTATAGATAAGGGATCATGAACCTAAAAACCTTTGGTACTATACATTATACATCAAAAGCCTGAAAAGCATATATGACATCAAAAATTCTGCACATAGGCATTTTGTTTAAAAACATAAGATTTCAAGATTTCCATCACAGTGTTGTTTATAATATCAATACACTGGAAATTATTTCCTATTATTGTACAGATTATGGGTGGCCTGTAAGAGTATAAAATATATATAAATGTCCACAGTACACTTGTTGTAAAAAGTAGATGAAAAACTAGTGTGACTGTAAGATTCAACTAATTTGAAGTTCAAAAAAAAAAAGCAAAAGTAATGTCTGGAGTTAATCCTTACTACATGTCGAAGAGTTTGAAGAACATGGATTAAGGAAGCATTTTCCTAATTGTTGAAAAATAACTCAGTGCTCATCCATCCCTACTAGAAGGTTCCACAGCGTCTTACACAACATGCAGTGTATTATGTATCGCGTAATAAAAACAAGATGAAAAAGTAAAAACAGAATAAATAAGTTAAAAAGAATAAGCAAAAGTAGTCTATGGTGTTAGAAGACAGGATAGCAGTCAGCTTGGTCGTTTCCGGTGGAGAAAGACCGGAAGGGGCAAAGGGGAGTTTCTGCTTCTTCACCGGGGGTCTGGCTACACAGTATGTTCATCTTATCCTGGGGGTTCATTGCTTCCCGGCCTTTTGGCTAAGATCAAGTGTAGTATCTGTTCTTTTCCTGGGGGGCTCAGTCGGTTAAACATCCAACTTGGGCCCAGGTCATGATCTCCCAGCTCGTGAGCTTGAGCCCCTCATCGGGCTCTCTGCTGTCAGCACAAAGGCCACCTTGGATCCCCTGCCGCCTTCTCTCTCTGCCCCTCCCGTGCTCATGCATGCTCTCTCTCTCAAAAATAAATAGATACTTTTAAAAAAGTAAGTGCTAATACCTTTGAAAAAGTAATTGGCATAATATTTAAATGTCAACATTAATAATAGTTACTCTAGGGGCGCCTGAGTGGATCAGTTGATTAAGCGTCTGACTTCAGCTCAGGTCATCATCTCATGATCCGTGAGTTCAAGCCCCACGTCAGGCTCTGTGCTGACAGCTAAGAGCCAAGAGCCTGCTTCAGATTCTGTCTCCCTCCATCTCTGCCCGTTTCTTGCTCATGCACGCTCTCTCTCTCAAAAATAAATAAACATTAAAATAATAATAATAGGGCCTCCTGGGTGGCTCAGACTTCGGCTCAGGTCATGATCTCACATTCGTGGGTTCGAGCCCTGCATCGGGCTCTGTGCTGACAGCTAGCTCAGAGCCTGGAGCCTGCTTCCGGTTCTGTGTCTCCCTCTCTCTGCACCTCCCCTTCTCATGCTCTATCTCTCTCTGTATCAAAAATAAGTAAAACATAAAAAAAGAAATCTTTAAAATAATAATAATAATAATAATAATAATAATAATAATAGTTACTCCAAGTGCTGGGAAATGAATTGTTTTTGTTTTCTTCATGCCGTTCTATATTGTCAATATAACTGTCAATATGATCCGTATTGTCTGACTTGTTCTCTTAACAATGAAAAGTTAAGAGAACAATATTACCTTTATGATAAAATAAAACAGAATATAATTTACACCACAAAAGGTGCAATGAAAATGGTGTCTCATACACTGTTTTCCAAAAGCATGAACAAACGTGGACTGTCATCAGCATCTGAAAAAGGCATCAACAACCACGAGAACATTCATGTGTTCAGAATGTATGACCCAGCATCCCTACTTCTGGAACTCCATCCTAAAGAAATCACCCCAAATACAAGAAAGAACTGCAATTTAACCCCGTACTTTATAAGAGGGGGGACGTATTCTCTCATACCGTGCTCATAAGGTGAAAAAGTGCCTGCATCGATGTTAATATAAGGATCAATTTTTATGGCAGTGACTCGGAGTCCACATGATTTTAGAATCATTCCAATGCTGCTTGCAATGATCCCTTTACCGATGCCCGAGATGACCCCTCCAGTGACCAGAACGTACTTCATTGGGACACGAGTGGCTGGGTGCCAGTCCCCAGATATAATCTGAAAGATAAAACTAAGGGTCAGGGAAGAGAAACATACTCTCCAACCAGTGAAGCAGGAAAGGGTTAAACCAGAATTTCCAAAGCAGACAGCATTTTTCCATATAAAGTAAACTTTTGAAACAAAATCTTATTTTCTGGGTTTTCCATTTGTGTCGGTATGCAGGAAGCTGGGGATACTTCCTGTGAGCAAAGCGGCTGCATCCATCACCCTGATTTTCTGTTTACCCCAGCTCTGTCAGGTGAAAAACTCTTTCGTCATGAGAAACCAAATTTCTATGGGATTCAGAGGCAGGGTAAAATCTTTTTTTAATGTTTATTTATTTTTGGGAGAGAGAGACAGAATGTGAGCAGGAGGGAAGTGGGGGAAGCAGACAGAGGGAGACACAGAATCCAAAGCAAGTTCCAATCTCTGAACTGTCAGCACAAATCTTGACGCAGGGCCCGAACTCACAGACCATGAGATCATGACCTGAGCCAAAGCCAGACACTTAACCGATTGAGCCACCCACAAGCCCCGGAAGAGACAAGGATCTGAAATAGACTAATCTGTACAGACTGTACCTGGGCAAGTTACTAATCCTTGCTGTGCCTGTTTCTTCATCTGTGAAATGGGATAAAAGAAAAAATACCAGTCCCAGGGTGCCTGGGTAGCTCAGTCAGTTAATCTTCCAATTCTTGGTTTCAGCTCATGTCATGATCTCATGTTTTCGTGACATCAAGCCCCACCTCAGTCTCTGCACTGACAGCACAGAGCCTGCGTGGGACCTCTCTCCCTCTGTCTCTGCTCACCACCTCCCCCCAAGATAAATAATTAACTTAAAAAAATAACAGTCCATTGGACCATTATTCAGCACTAAAAAGGAATGAACTATCAACCCATGAAACCCAGGTGGGGCGCCTGGGTGGCCTAGTCGGTTAAGCTTCCGACTTCGGCTCAGGTCATGATCTCACGGTTCGTAGGTTTGAGCCCCACGTGGGGCTCTGTGCTAACAGCTAGCTCAGAGCCTGGAGCCTGCTTCAGATTCTGTATCTCCCTCTCTCTCTGACCCTCCCCTGCTCTCACTGCCTCTCTCTGTCTCTCAAAAGTAAATTAAAAACATAAAAAAATTAAAAAAAAAAAAAGAAAATACATGGGGGAACTGCCATGCATATTACCAAGTGAAAGAAGCCAATCGGAAAAGGCTGCATACATACTGTATGATTCCAACCATCTGACATTCTGGAAAGGGCAAAACTACGGAGACAGTAAAAATATCATTGGTTGCCAGGGTTCAGGGGAAGTGAGGGTGAATAGGCAGAGCACAGAGGATCTTTAGGGCAGTGAAACTATTCTGTGTGATACTCTAATGGTGGATACACATCATTACGCATTTGTCCAAACCCACAGAATGTAAAACAACAAAAGTAAACTCCAGTGTAGTCTATGGACTTTGGATGATAATGATGTATCGATGTAGGTTCATCAGTTGTAACAAATGAACCACTCTGGTTCCAGATGTGGGTAGTGGGGAAGGCTGTGCCTGTGGGGGCAGGGGATATATGAGAACACGGTGTTTACCGCTCAGTTCTGCTGTGAACCTAAAATTGCTCCAAAAAACGAAGTCTGGTTTTTTCTTAAATCAATATTTAAATAAGCCAACATTTTAAAAAAATCTCAGGGCGCACCTGGGTGGCTCAGTCGGTTAAGCGTCCAACTTTGGCTCAGGTCATGATCTCACAGTTCTGACAGCTCAGAGCCTGGAGCCTGCTTTGGATTTTGTGTTTCCATCTGTCTCTGCCCCTCCCCTGCTCGCACTCTGTCCGTCTCTCTCAAAAATAAGCAAACATTAAAAAAAAAGTCCCATAGGTGGTTGCGAGGGTTAAATGAGCTAAAGTATAGAGGAGAGGTCAGCTGATACCCATTCTGATTTTGTAATTTCCTCTACTTTCAAAACAGTCATGATTTGAAGGTGTGTAAGCTTCTATCTCACGTCAGAGCTCTGTTAAACTAGTCGACCATGGTTAGGGCAAGTAAACTGAAGCCATCCAAAATATACATGTCCTGGGGCACCTGGGTAGTGTAAGGATGCTGGTCTGAAACTGACTCCAAGAAACAATAGAAGGGCGCACATTGCCTAAGGCAAGAGGGACCACCCTTGTAACGCCCAATCAGGAAAGGCCAGCTAACATCTTTAACATTTCTAAGGGCAGGCCTAAAGATGGAGGCTAAGACTAGTCAGGCCCTACGTGAGGGTCCTGGGCCCACTCTGTGATTGGTCAATACTCTAAATGCTGTGATTGGGTCCCGCCAAAAGTAACAAATACTCTAGGCAATGTGAATGGTTAAACCTGTCAATAATAGTGTATAATAATGATTGGATCACTGTACCTATGTCACAATTTCCTGTAACTCCCCCTTCCCAAACTCATAAAAGCCCTACCCCGCCTTTGTTCGGGGCTCTCAGCATGGATCCGCTGCGTTGGTAAAGTCTGTGAGCCCGAGTTTAGGCTGGCCAGGCCTAAATTCGTAATAAAGCCCTTTGCTTTAGCATGCGTGATTCGGCCTCCCAGGTAATCTCTGGTTTTTGGGGCGATATTAAAATCTGGGCATAACAGTAGCTCAGTTGGCTAAGCATCTGACTCTTGACTTCAGCTCAGGTTATGATCTCACAGTTCATGAGCTCAAGCCCTGCATCGGACTCTGTGCTGACAGCGTGGAGCTTGCTTGGGATTCTCTCTCTTCCTCCTTCTCTGTTCCTCCCCACTTCTCCTCCCCACCCCCAAACCCCAAAGTAAGTTTTAAAAAGTACACACACACACACACACACACACACACGCCCCATGTCCCATCTCAAATGGCTTCCCTAAGTCCCTGGACCTACCTACCTTGCTCTACACACTACAGGTGATCACATTCAGTGCCATTGTTCCTCTTCCCTAGCTAGCTGGCATTCCATTGACGGCAGCTAGATTTAGCCTAAGATTCACAATCAGTCCAAATCCAGAAAGGTCCACCTGGAGATCCACAATACATCTGAATATTCGCCTCTTTCCACTCCCACCGGCCCAGGCAATCATTATAGGGGTAATTTCTTCACAGCTCTCCCTTACCCGCCCCTTGTTGACTTCTTCTGTTTTATTAAGTGCCCCTCTCTAGAGTCAGATAGCCTGGGTTCAAATGTTCATTCTGTTATTTACAGCTATGACCCTGGGTAACTTCTTAAACATTTCTAAACCTCGAATTTCTCTACCTGCGCAGTCCACGGAGATAACAATAGTGCCTGCGGTACGGAGGTTTGTGGGCATTTACTAAGAGAGTGCCCAAATGCGCAATGAAAGTTAGCATTTTTCACAGCATTCCACTCACCATTCAATCAGCTCACGAATGTTTATTAAACGTCTATTAGGCTTGACAAGTTCCCAGGTCCTGGGGGATATGGGAGATGAACAAAAAGGCAAGGGCTCTGCCCTCTTGGACTCCACCTTTCCTATGGGATTAAGGGGCAAATTGAAGCCAAGGCTGTTTGGTCAGTTGAAAGAAAAGAATGAATACCAGAGGTCATATCGCCCGAGGCGCAGCTGGGCTAGTCACGGAGCCTGTAGGAGTGCAATTCCATTCGCTTACAAGTAACGACAAAATTACCAGGGGTACCTAATGAAATCTCCAACGTAAACACAAAGCAAGATGAAGCACCACCCAGGCACCTGCTGGCATGATCTCATGGCATCTACCTTCTCAGGAGACCCCAGCCCCAAATCTTGCCCTCAAAGACCCTCATGTGCAAACCATTAGGGAGTTAGGGACTTTAGAGCAGTAGCTCCCCCTTCTCTTAGGCAGCATCACACCAATAAATAATCTATCTTCCTTCACTGTAAAAGTTCAATGTCAGTTTTTATTGGCTTGCTGCACATGGGGTGGACAAACTCTCATTCAGCTCAGGTACAAAATGAGAACTGCTGTAAATGTAACTTATACTGACACTGTCACATAATTAAAATGACTTCTTGGGTCGCCTGGGTGGCTTAGTCATTAAGCATCCCACTTCAGCTAGTCACGCTCTCGATTCGGGGTTCCAGCCCCATGTCAGGCTCTGTGCTAACAGCTCGGAGCCTAGAGCCTGCTTCAGCCTCTGTGTCTCCCTCTCTCTCAGTCCCTCCCCCACTTGCGCTCTGTCTCTCTCTCAAAACTAACTAAACATTAAAAAATTTAATAAAAATTGGGGCGCCTGGGTGGCTCAGTGGGTTAAGCATCCTGCTTCGGTTCAGGTCATGATCTCGCGGTTCGTGGGTTCGAGCCCCGTGTCAGGCTCTGTGCTGACAGCCAGCTCAGAGCCTGGAGCCTGCTTCGGATTCTGTGTCTCCTTCTCTCTCTGACCCTCCCCTGCTCATGCTGTCTCTCTTTGTCTCTCAAAAATAAATGAAAAAAAAATGTAATAAAAATAAAAATAAATGGCTTCCTGTTTGTGAAAGTTAGCCAAATCGAAAAATGTCATTGAAAAAGAGAGTGCATTCATGTGAAGTCTCATTATGTGATTGTCAAAAAGCCTAAGAATTTTTCATAAAAACTTCCCTTTTATACAAAGATATAAAATCAAGTACATTATCTCAACTATATTTTTTAATTGAGATGGATCAAAAGTACATCAAAAAGCGAAATTTTAAAACTTAGGTGGCTGGGCTGTGGGCAGTTACTACTTTTTTATATTTTCAAAGGCACAAGCTAACCTTTTTTAAGCACATCAGATATTTTACAATGTTCTTCTTGAAAATGTAACTTAATATCAAAGAGATACCGACTCTTTTCTACTTGTAAGCAAGTCAGTAAGTTTGAAACAAAGTTTTTAAAGAAGTTTTTTTAATGTTTTGTTTGTTTTGTTTTGTTTTTTAGAAACAGACAGAGACAGCGTGATCAGGGGAGGGTCAGAGAGAGAGGGAGATACAGAATTGGAAGCAGGCTCCAGGCTCTGAACTAACGGTCAGCACAGAGCCTGACATGGGGCTCAAACCCATAACTGTGAGATCATGACCTGAGCCGAAGCTGGACACTTAACCAACTGAGCCACCCAGGTGCCCCCCTTTTTAAAAAAATTTTTTTTGAACAAAGTTTTAAAACTGCAAGAAAAATCAGGCTCTTCAGGCTACTTCCTTGAATCTATGTTTTTCCCCCCTGTGAAGACTGAAGTCTTCATTGACTCTTTTTTTTAATTTGCAATGAACAGAACCAACTGTTTCTAAAACAGTAATGTGTAGGGCTGCTCTGTCTGCTGTTCAATAAAAATATTACAGGAACCAGCTGTGTAACTTTAAATTTAATAGTAGTAGCCAGATTTAAAAAGTAAAAAGAGGGGTGCCTGGGTGGCTCAGTCGGTTGGGCATCCGACTTCAGCTCAGGTCATGATCTTGTGGTCAGTGAGTTCGAGCCCGCATGGGGCTCTGTGCTGACAGCTCAGAGCCTGGAGCCTGCTTCAAATTCCGTGTCTTTCTCTCTCTCTGCTCCTCCCTCATTTGCACTCTGTCTCTGTCTCTTAAAAATGAATAAACATTTAAAATAATTTTTTAAGTAAAAAGAATTAGATGAAGTTAATTTAACAATATCTTATTGTATCCAAAATACTATCATTTTAACATGTAATCAATATCAGAATTCATTAGTGAGGTATTTTACATCCCTCCCCCTTTTTTAGTGTACTAGTCTTCAAATTTTGGTTATGTCTACTTCCAGCACATCTCAATTCAGACTCATCACATTTCCAACGCTCAAGAGCCACATGTGGCCAGTGGCTACCACACTGGTCAGTTGCAGGCCTAGAACAACTAAAAACGTCAGAAGCACCAAGACACACCTTCTCAATGACAGCCACTTAAAACGTAATATTAGTCTTAAGAGTACTTCCTGAATGATCCCATTCTATTAAGTTCTAAAGCAGGCAAAACTAAGCTATTATAGAAATCAGGCAAGTTGGGAGGGGGTGTGTGGATTGACTCAAAAGGGGCACGGGGGAACTTTCTGGGGTGATGTAAATGGTTTGCGTCCAAGTTGGGGTAGTGATCACAAGGGTGTATAATTTGTCAAATCCCTGATCTGCACCCTTAAAATGGGCGCATTTTGTTGCATGTAAATTACACATCAAATCCGTAAAAACTGTTGCAAAACGAAAGCTATTTTGTAACAGCTGCGTACTTAGCCATAGTGCGCCCTAAGCGGCTATTCTGGGGGAAATGCTAGGGTCCTTGTTTAAGGAGTGCACTAGGTGGGGGAAGGGACGGAAAGGCCATTTCACTCCACGCGGGGCTTCACTTCCGCCAACGGCATCTCGGGGCTCTCCGGGCTCCCGAGGCCAGGGAGAAATGGGGCTCGGGGCGCAGCCGGCCCTTGCGCCCCCTTCCGAGGCCCGTGCGGGGAAAAGCGCACCCAGGGGACGCGACGCTCCGGAGCCCGGATCGCGGGGCCGCCGCACGGCTGGTTCCGACGGCACTGGGCGCGGGCAGGGCAGCCCAGGCCCCCGCCCGTCCGCCGGCAGTCTGCGTGCGCGGGGTGCGGGGACGCGCCCGGCTCCGGCCCCTCTCCGACTCGGCGCCGGCGCCATCGGCGAGGGGACAAAGGCACCGGCCCCACGTGCGCGCCGGGGCTGGGGGCGCGGAGGCCCTGGGGATCCGGGGAAGGTCCGGGAAGGGGGTTTACCTGCGGCGGTGGTGGCGGCGCCGGGAGGGTGGCCAGTAGGGACGGCGCGCTCCGCCCCGCGGCGGGCCCGCGCTCACCTGTAGGGCTGGGGAAGGGGCCGCCGCTAGGGGTGTCCCTTGTCGCCACCGGGTCCTTCCCGCTGCCCGCGCGGGCCTCGGGGTGCGCGGCGCCCTCCTCGCCCACCTTTCCCTCTCCGGCTGCTGCCGGCCCCGCTGACTCACGCTGGTGAGCTTGGGGTTTGCACCCGCGTTTGTGCAATGCTCCAAAACAAGCACCTAAAAAAGTGACTCCTCAGGCACAGACAGCTTCCCGCCACCCTCCTCCCTGGATGCACTTGGCCCCAGGCCTCGGTCAGCCCGGGGACTGCTCCTCCCCTCCGTGGCTCACTTAGCAAAGGCACTTCGGAGGCGCCGGTGAACTCCGCGTTCCCGGCGAGCCCCTGCCTCTAGGCAAGGCGACACCCTGGCTTGGGTCCTTCTGCCCAGTTCTCACCACTGTAAAGAGCTCCACGCTGTCACAAACGTTTGTGGAACCCTTACTGCCCTCCAGGAACTGCAGGAACGCTAAGAGGAGGTCGCAAATAAAACTCCGGCCTTTGAGGGGCTCGCAGTGTGGAGGCGGCTCTACATGTCTATTGAAATCAGTAAAGTTCCTTGCGGCCCCTGGCTGTCTCAGCGGGTGGAGCATGCGACTCTCGATCTGGGACTGTAGGTCCCAGCCCCATGTTGGGTGTTAGGATTACTTAAAAATAAAAATATTTCGGGCTCATGGTTGGCTCAGTGGTTAAGTGTGGGACTTCCGCTCAGGTCATGATCTCACAATACTGAGTTCGAGCCCCAATAGTGAGTTCAAGCCCTGGGTAGGGCTCTGCGCTGACAGCTCAGAGCCTGGAACCTGGTTGGGGTTCTGTGTCTCCCTCTCTCTCTACCCGTCCCCTGCTAGCGCTCTGTCTCTGTCCCTCTCTTTCAAAAATAATAAACATTAAAAAAATTTTTTAATAAAATAAAATCTTAGACAAAACAAATCAGTAAATTTCCTCAAACAGTACTAGTGTAGGGGGAAGGGGGGAAAAAAAGCTGAGTTGATGGGGAGGACAATCAGGGCTTCAGTCAGAAACTGTTTAAGAGTATTTAGAGGTTGGCTGGGCCGGGAGAGGACCCACGTTATTAAGGTAAAGAGAAGAACACACAAGCCAGTGAAGGAGAAAGGATCTAACTGAACAATGAAGGGTTGGGAATTGAGATGGAAGCGCTAGGAAAGTGGTGATAATTGTGAATAACCAGCGAGAGTCACTAGAGTGCCAAGTTAGACAAGTGTCATTGAAGACCCAGAGGAGTCACAACCACTGTTGTGTAAGGATGGCCAGCTATGATTTTGCCAGCTATCTATAGGTAGATCTATAAATATGAATATTTATGATTAAAGTAGTTTGTGGGCTGAGTAGAGGGAGCAGAGTGAGAGGATGTGATTGTGGTTGTGCACTGTCTAGTCCACACAGGAAAGGACTGCCAGCAGTGTGGAGCTGACAGACTAGGAGGAAAAGAACTAAAGACAGAGGCCTATGGGAATGAGGGAGCTGGCACATTGTCACCAGAGCAGGTCGGTATTGGAAGCTTCAAAGGGGAAGTGATTCTAGGAGATGATACAGTTTGGGGTCTGACAGCTAAAGCAGAATCAAATGAGATGGGCATCACTGAAATTGGGTTGAACACCCACCAGTCTGGTGTGGGGGACATTGAGGGCCTTGAACTTGGAGGAGCTGATGGAGGCCAAGGAACGAAATCTTCAGTGAATGTGGATGAGTTTCAAAGCAAAGGGGAGTTTCTCCCCACCAAGGATGACAGAGCAGTGTCAAGGGAGAAGCAGGAAGAAGATAGGGAGAGTGATGTCAACTTCTGGAAAAACAAAAAGAGGCTCCACTCAGCAGGAACTACATGGAAATCCCAAGTCTTCATGAAACCCAATAAATACGTTTTTTGAAAAGAAGGAAACACCTTTGAAGGCTGGAGGCTTGGAGAGGTTTGTTGTGAAACAAGTCTCCCAGAGGATCCTGTGGAAAGAACACTTACGAAATGGGTTGACATCCATAGTCATACTTACCTGCCACATATGTAAGATTTTCTTCCACTTTTCAACACTTCATTCCCTTTTTAGAACCAGGACAATTACTATGATCCCCCTTCTATAAGGAAGAATCTGATGCTTGGAGATGTGACGTGTCCTGACCAAAGGCACATTAGTTAATATGAGTGGCAAAGCCACTGTAAAATGTTTGCCCCAGAAGCCAGATTCTTCACCACAAGGTGAAGGTTTTTTATCCTTATCTTAGTCTATTAATCTATGTAGCTAACAGATGAAAGCCATTTTGTGAATTCAAAGGAATTATTAGGATAACTATTGTATTATTAATCCAAAATGGGGGGAGGGAGATTTAGCAGGAAGACAGATTTGATAAGAGGACTCAGACTGACTGATTTGGGTGGGACACGAATATCTCATTCAGCAAGTGTCCTCTCATGGCCTCCTACCAGCCTAGCAATAAGGATAAAAAAGAGATGAAAAAGAAGTCTGTCATTAACTAGATTGCCCATGCTCTTTTACAATCTTTTTATTTTGAAGATTTCTACCTTTCAGAGCAATTGTAAAACTGTCAGTGCGCTGGGGAACACAGCCTTCATGGTGGTTTTGGGCGCTCCTGGAGATAAAGCAAAAGTCAACTGGAGTGGGCTGGGCCCCACCTCTGTTTATTGGAAGGGTCAGCACTATATTTTTGCAGGTGAAGAAACTTGAAGGGCAGAAAGGACAAATAACAAGTCAGGGGTGTTCATCCAGTAGATGGTGAAGTTAGAATCTTCATCCTCTGAGCTTCTGACTGAAATTCTGGGCTCATTTCAATCATACCTGAACCAAATATCCCTTTTCAGGAAGTGTTGACCACCTTCTTCAGGTTCTCACGGACACAAATCCTAGAAAACATTGGTCCTAAGAGGTCTCCTGACTTTCAAAGCTGAATCAATACCAGACTCTAAAAACAGGTTGGAATATCACTGATGCTACTGAGTTGTACATTTAAAAAGAGTTAAAATGGCAGATTTTGTTATATATAATTTACCCCAATTTAAAAAATTAGGGGCGCCTGGGTGGCTCAGTTGGCTAAGCGTCTGGCTTCTGGCTTCGGCTCAGGTCATTATCTCACGGTTCATGGGTTCAAGCCCCACGTCGGGCTCTGTGTTGACAGGTAGCTCAGAGCCTGGAGCCTGCTTCGGATTCTGTGTCTCCCTCTCTCTCTGACTCTCCTCTGCTCGTGCTGTCTCTGTCTCTCAAAAATAAATTTAAAAAAAATTAAAAATTAAAAATTAAAAATTAACTGGGGTGCCTGAGTGGTCAGTCCATTGAGCGCCCAGCTTCGGCTCAGGTCATGATCTCACGGTCCATGGGTTTGAGCCCCGAGTCGGGCTCTGTGCTGACAGCTAGCTTAGAGCCTGGAGCCCGTCTTCAGATCCTGTGACTCCTTCTTTCTCTGACCCTCCCCTGCTCACGTTGTCTCTCTCTCTCTCAAAAATAAATAAAAACATTAAATTTTTTTTAATAAATAAAAAACATAAAAAGAATTTTAAAAAATTAACAGTGTAAGATACCAAAAACCATTGAATTGTATACTTTAAACTAATTACATGGTATGTGAATTCTATCTCAATAAAGCTGTTTGGGCTTTAAGCTTAATCTCTAATAGCTAAAATCCCCGACCTGAATTGTAAATATATCTCAGGCTGGAAAACTGGAGAGCAGGGAAATGAGAATCAGAATCTGTCATAATCTGTCTCCACATACTCACACAAGTCACTGGAACTAGGTTACTCTTTTCGAAATGGTGGGAGGAAGAATAATGGGTGTCCTTTGCCAACAGATTGCTTGAGACCGTGGTTGTGAAATATGTTGATGAATTCTCTGAAGGGCAGTTGTTTACTTGACTAGTTTTTTGTTCTTGTTCATTTACATGTTATTGTGGGAAAAAATAAAAGTATAGAGCAGCAGACATAAAGTATAGCCACCAGCTTGGATAACTGTCAGTCCATGGACAGGCTTGTTTCATCTATATCCCTACCCGTTTCCCTCCATCCTGTATTAATTTGAAACAAATGCCAGACATCCTGTCATTTCATTGGTAAATACCTCGGTACAACTCTCTAAAAAAGAAAAATTCCCTTAAATACACACAATACTACCACCACAATTTAAAGATTAACAATCCCTATGTCCACCAACACATAAACAGTGGTATGGGGCGCCTGGGTGGCTCGGTCAGTTAAGCATCTGACTCTTCATTTCCACTCAGGTCATGATCTCATGGTTCGTGGGTTGGAGCCCCACATCAGGCTCTGTGCTGACAATGCAGAGCCAGCTTGGGATTCTCTTTCTCTCCCTCTCTTTCTCAAAAGAAATAAACTTAAATAAAAAAGTGGTAAATACATACAATAGAATATTATTCAGCCTTTTTTAATGCAGCCTTTTTTTAAGGCAGAATTTTAAGAAAATTCTGACACATGCCACAACATGGATGAACCTAAAGTACATTTGCTAAGTGAAAAAAGCCAGTCACAAAAAGACAAATATGGTATGAATTCCACTTATATGAGGTTTCTGAAGTAGTCACTCTCATAGAGACAAAGTAAAATGGTGAGTGCCAGGGGCTGGTGGGAGGAAAAAAGAGGGAGTTGGGTTTTTTTCCAAAAACTTTTAATGTGTTTTACTTATTTTTGAGAGAGAAAGGGAGACAGTGCGAGCAAGGGAGGGTCAGAGACAGAGGGACACAGAATCCGAAGACCAGCTCCAGGCTTGAGGAGTCAGCACAGAGCCCAACGCAGGGCCCGAACCTACAAACCGTAAGATCATGACTTGAGCCGAAGCACGATGCTTAACTGACTGGGCCACCCAGGCACCCCAAGGGGGAGTTGTTTAATGCGTTTTGCAACTCGCAGAGCTCTGGAGATAGTTGCACAACAATGTGAAAGTACTTAACCCTACTGAACTGTACATTTAAAAATGGTTAATACATTTTATGTGTATTCTACCACAATTAAAATTTTAATGTGACAATTCCTTAATTTCATGAACTATCCATTGCTCAAATTTCCAATTCTTATAAAACATCATACTTTTTCTCCCAATGTTTGTTTGAATTAGGATCCAAATAAAATCCACTGGTTGCCATGGGTTATGTCTCTAAAATCATTCTAACCTATGGGTTCCCCTTCCCCTCTCTTCGTTGCAAAGTATTTGAAGAAACAAAGTCGTTTGACCTGTGGTTTCTCACAGCTTAGATTCTGCTGCCCGCATCCCATGGGGTCTGCTAACACATTTTAGGCCGCTGTATTACCTGTAAATTGGTCGTTGGATCTAGAGGCGAATTTTGATTCGGACTCAGAAAGGGGCTAAAGACCTCCATTTCTGCGTGGACGCCCAGCATGGCCTGACAAAGCGAGGCTGACTCAGCAGCCATGCTTAGAGTGACAAAGACGCCGTTTCCACGGCAGGATCAGTCACCTAGCAGAGCTGGGGAAGGAGTAGAAACGACAGGGCGGGACTACGCTGGGAAAACCCTTTGCTCGTTTTCCACGCACGTCATAAAAGCCACAGAAATAAACAGAGCACGGGGGCGGGGCCTTTGGCGGAAGTGACGCACGCGCGGCCGGCGGCGGAGCTGCCATAGAGACGGGGAGACGAAAGAGGGGCTGCTTCCGGGTCGCACTTCCGGCCAGCTCCCTGAGAGACGCGCTTTGTGGAGTCCCCGGCCGGCAGTGCCCGTTAGGGTCTCCGGTGACCCGGACCGCGGTAGCGGCCCCGCGGGCGGGATGTTCCGGAGTTTGAGCACTTGGTTCGGCGTGGAGCAGCCGGCGGCGGGTGGCCGGCAACCCGAGGGAGACGGGCCGCTGGAGGAAGACGCCCCCCCTCAGAAGTGCTCCGAAGCGGTGACCGAGTCGGTGGAGAGGGAGCCGCAGCAAACAGGGGACCAGGAGCTCCTTCACCAGGCGAAAGGCCTCGGCAGTGAGTCTCCTCCGGCCCTCGGACCCAGAGAGTGTGAGGGTGCCCGCTCCCTGCTCTTGACGCCCCCCGGGGGCGCAGGCCGGACGGCTTGGGGGGCGTGGAGTGGGTGCAGGGGGAGGAAGGTGTGTCTCGGGGTCCTCTTGGGACGGAAGAGGTTGGGGAGGATCCCGGCAAGGCCGAAGCTTCTCTTAGCAGTCAAATTCTGGGCAAGTTACTGGTGACAGGTCACTCTTTACGAGGTGTGTAAACATTGGGAGCCGGGCTCCGCGTAAAGCGGTGTGGCTCCACGTCTTTAGGTTGGACAAGGCATCTTCGTTATTCATTTCTTCGGCTTCCACCTCCACACCCCCCACCCTCAGGACGGGGGACGTTGGGGCGTTTAAGGTAGTTGGGAACGTGCCCTTTTGCGCCTTTAGTGCGTTGTCTGAAATAAATTGCGGGCAGAGTTACCGATGGCGTCCCCCCGGCTGGTTTGGGTGCAGTGGAATTGTTTTTAAAAGCGGGAGAGTAGCTGTCGATTATTGTGATGCAGGTTTCAGTACTAGATGTTTTGTGGACGATTTCTCATGTAGTCTGTTAAACACCTCGGTGAGCTGGGAGAACAAGCCCATAGTTACTGGCTCCAGACTATGGCAAATGGTGGAATTTGAACCCGGGTCTGTCTCATTTGAAAGGCCATACCCTTTGCGAGCCACAGTCTGGTTAGGGAGGAGAGTAAGAGTAGTAGGCTAGAAAAATAAGCACCTAGCTCCGGTAATCCTAATTCTGGAGACCTTGGCGGGCTGAAATAATCAAAGAAAACGTCTTTGAGAAGGTGAGTCCTAAAGCAGATGGCACTACAAGTGAGAGAACTGTGGCAAAGGTAGATACTCAATTTAGCAACCATTTTTTAAGAATCTACTCAAAGACAAGAACAGCATAGGGAAGGCTGGAGCCTGAAAGCGGAGAAAAACATAGAATATGAAAGGCTCTAAACCGACTACCTGGTTAATCGTCTTGGTTTCAGCTCAGGTCATGATCTCACAGGGCTCAGGTCCTGATTTCATGGTTTGTGAGTTCAAGCCCCGAGTCAGGTTCTATGCTGACAGCGAGGAAGCTTCTTGGGATTCTGCCTCTCTCTCCCTCTCTCTGTGCCCCTCCCTGGCTCGTGCTCACTGTCTCTTGCTCTTTCTCAAAAATTAGTAAATAAACAACAACAAAAAAAGAAAGACTCTAACGTTCAAAATGTTTGGGGGAGGGGCAGGGAAAACAGAGCTAATCTAAAATCACGGCTTTATAGAACCTCAGCTCCAGGCTGGCAAACACTGCACAAGAGACATAAAACTAAGTGCTGTGCAACAAAATTTCTAAAGAGGGAATAACTTTTCTGTGTAGAAAATTGAGAAATGAGCTTGCCATATATTCAAAAGATGTGAGATGAATTGGACTAGAACTGGAAAGGCTATGTTAGGTAGGGGTTTTTTTTTTTTAATGTTTTTATTTATTTTTTGAGAGAGAGACAGACAGCGTGAGCAGGGGAGGGTCAGAGAGAGAGGGAGACAGAATCCAAAGCAGGCTCCGGGCTCTGAGCTGTCAGCACAGAGCCCGTCGCGGGGCTCAAACTCACGAACTGTTAGATCGTGACCTGAGCCAAAGACAGACACTTAACCACCTGAGCCACCCAGGCGCCGCTATGTTAGGTAGTTGAGATGGATACAAGTGGGACCATGTTAAGAAAAGCAGGGTATGGGTGTTTGCTCCGTTTCATATAACATAGAGAACCATTTTCATTATATCAGGCAACTATCAAAAGTCACTTCTGAGGTGCCTGGGTGGCTCAGTTGGTTAAGCGTCTGACTTGGGCTCAGGTCATGATCTCAGAGTTCTTGAGTTCGAGCCCCACGTCGGGCTCTGTGCTATCAATGCAGAGCTAGCTTTGAATTCTCTGCCCTTCCCACACACTTTCTCTCAAAAATAAATAAACATTTTGTTAAAAAGTCACTTTTTTTTTTTCAAAGTAATCTCTATCCCCAACTTGGGGCTCGAAGTCACAATTCTGAGATCAAGAGTCACATACTGGGGGCATCTGGGAGGTTCAGTCGGTTAAGCGTCCGACTTTTGTACCCAAAGAATACAGTAGTTCTGATTCGTAGGAGCACATGCACCCCAATGTTCATAGCAGCACTTTGAACAATAGCCAAATCATGGAAAGAGCCTAAATGTCCATCAACTGACAAATGTATCAAGAATATGTGGTTTATGTATACAATGGAATACGACATGGCAATGAGAGTGAAATCATGCCATTTGCAGCAACGTGGATGGAACTGGAGGGTACTCTGCTAAGTGAAATAAGTCAGAGAAGGACAGATGTATGTTTTCACTCATATGCGGATCTTGAGAAACTTAAGACCATGGGGGTAGGGAAGGGGAAAAAAGAATAGTTACAAACAGAGAGGGAGGGAGGCAAGCCGCAAGAGACTCTTAAATACAGAGAACAAACTGAGGGTTGATGGGGGTGGGGCAGATGGGAAAGGGGGTGATGGGCACTGAGGAGGGCACTTGTTGGGATGAGCACTGGGTGTTGTATGAAAGCCAATTTGACAATAAATTATACTTTAAAAAATGGTTTCATCATCAACTTGAAACTGTTTATATTTAGTAACAAAGACCTAAATATTATAAAATAGATTTATTTTCAATATTGATGTCTACTTTGGATCTTAATGCCTCCATCTCTTTCCTCACCAGACTCTTAGTGTTTGGGGAAGCCAAGGTTAGATGGAAGTACTATCATGAACCTACTCATGTGGGAGTCAGGCTCAGAGATAAACATCTTTAAGTTTATCTATTTATTTTGAGAGAGAAAGAGTGGGGGAGGGGCAGAGATGGAGGAAGAGAGAGAATCGCAACTTCCCCACCCACACACACTGCAAATGTAAAGTTTCCAAATAAGTGAGAGCTATTTTGTCTCTGAAATTTATGTAATTTTAAAACTTGTGGGGAGAAGCACTGGGTGTTATATGGAAACCAATTTGACAATAAACTATTTTTAAAAAAGGAAAAAAAGATGTAAAGGGTATGGAAACCAATTTGACAATAAGCTATTTTAAAAAAAAAAGATGTAAAGGTTCTTGTTTATACACAGACCTTCAGAAAGATAAGAGAGATGATCAGATATTTTCTTATTTCTATGTACTGATCCTAAAAGGTATGTTGTCTTTAATAAGACTCATCTTTTGGGGTGCCTGGATGGCTCAGTTGGTTGGGCAGCCAACTTCGGCTCAGGTCATGATCCGTGGGTTTGAGCCCCACATCAGGCTCTATGCTGACAGCTTGGAGCCTGCCTCAGATTCTGTGTCTCCTTTTCTCTCTGCCTCTCCCCCACTTGCATTCTGTCTCTCTCAAAATAAGTATTTAAAAATTTTTTTAAGTAAGTAAATTAGAAGACTCTTCGTTTAAAAACTGAAATTAGGGGCACCTGGATAGCTCAGCCTGTTAAGCATCAGACTCTTGATTTGGGCTTAGGTCATGATCTCCAGGCTCGTGAGATCCAGCAGAGAGCCTGCTTGAGATTTCCTCTCCCTCTCTCTGCCCCTTCCCCACTCTCTCCTTCTGTTTTTCTGTCACATAAATAAACTTAAAAAAAAAAAACAAACCTGAAGTTAAACACCTCTGAGCCTGACAACCACTGAATAGATTCATTTCTTTAGCCTTTTAAAATCTGCACAGCCTCTCCTGGGAACCCCGTTTGTTCTGTAAACATATGTTGAGTGCCTGTCTTCAGGGCTGGACTCAATACTTCTGGTTCATGATGATCTATCTGTGAATGTAGGCAACTCACCGGTTACAAGTGGTGGAGACCCAGGCCTACATTTCACTCAGTCACCTGAAACCAAACCTTCCCGTGCTCGGTCCTCCCTCCTGATAAACTCTGGCCTCCTAGGATCACCTGCTTCAGAAGGAAGCAGTCGATAAGGGAACTCACTGAAGAGCTCCTCCCTACCTCCCTGAAGGCCTCATGCCCCAAAGTAACTTCTTATTCAGCACAGACTGGTTGTTTGGTTTTTGTTGAAGTCAACCAATTGAAGCTTTATCTCTGTTTTTCTTTTAAAAAAAGAAAAGTCCATACCTCTGAGAGTGTTAAATACGTGAATCATTTGCACAGTTTAAATAAGTGGAAGAGTGGCCAAAAATGAGCTTTGGCTTTTTCCAAACCGTCCCTAAGGCCAGTCTCTGCCCAGAAATGGAGAAAGGGCCATCTCCTCTTCTCCCTTGAAAAGTACTATTAGTAGGGGCACCTGGGTGGCTCAGTTGCTTAAGCATCTGACTCTTTTGGCTCAGGTCATGATCTCATGGTTCAGTTTGTGAGTTTGAGCCCTGCAGAGCCTGCTTGGGATTCTCTTTCTCCACCCCTCTCCTGTTCTCTCTCTCTCTCTTTGTCTTTCTCTCTCAAAAGTAAATAAACTTTTTTTTTTTTTAAAAAGAAAAGTGCTATTAATATTTGCAGTGGGGGGGGGCGCCTGGGTGGCTCAGTCAGTTAAGCGTCCGGCTTTGGCTCAGGTCATGATCTCACAGTTCGTGGGTTCGAGCCCCATGTCAGGCTCTGTGCTGACAGCTAGCTCAGAGCCTGAAGCCTGCTTCAGATTCTGTATCTCCCTCTCTCTCTGACCCTCCCCTGCTTGCACTGTCTCTGTCTCTCAAAAAATATATATATATATATATTTTTTGCAGTGGAATTGTGTTAATTAGGCCATCCTCTTTTTCTATAGGGAAAGTGCATTTCAAGTTCTAGGTGCCTAACATACTTAGTGTACAACTAAAAGGGCTCCAAAAATTAATGCGTGTATAGAAAAACATGTCTGCTTTGATACAGAAGTAAAATAACCGATTCAGTTCTGATGACAAACTCAGACTTCCCACGAAGAGGGCAGTGCAGATGATCAAGAGCTTGGATCCCATGGTTTATGAATGGTACTAAAAAGAACTAGGGATTTTGGCTTAAAGAAGAAACTTAAGTGCATTGCTCAAAACTCTGAAAGGTTGTTTGTTTGTTTGTTTTTATAGAAAAGTCATTTTATGTTACTTAAGAGGACAGATCTAAGTCTGAGAGGTAGGAATGACAAGGAAAATGAAAAGGATTTCCTAATTAGAGGGGATAACTAATAATTGTCTACCCTTTGAAGTCACACGCTCCCCAGCCCTAGAAGTGGGGCTACCTGGATAAGAGGTTCAGTTAGGTAACCCCTAAAGTCCTCCAACATGAAGGTTCTAAAATTGTATGAAATACAGTATTTTTGAAAAATGAACCAGCCCCTTCTTAATATTAATTTTCTAAGGCTTTACCTTAAAAACCACTGTCTGCTCATTTTGTTAACTATTCTAGTAGCAAGCCTGAAACTTTACCTTCTTCTCTTTATTCTGATGAATTTAATGGTTTTTCTGACCTTTGAGAACCTTCCCACTTTCCTTTATCTTTATCATTACATTCAGTTCTGCAAGCCCCTGTCTGACGCCCATCTGACATGAGGCCGTGTGGGGTTGGAGCACAGGCTCGCCGGTCAGAAGCAGATAACCTGTGTTTCAGTTTTCTGCACTCTTGTCTTCATTGTGCTATCATTCGTAAATTACAGAAGTTCAGCTGCAAATTACAGAAAATCCAACAGAGGCTTTATAAGACCACCCCCAGGTTTGATGAGCACTCACCAAAACTGGGCTTGTTTTGGCAAGAAGGAAAGGAATAGACATTGGCTAGGCCATCTGCAGACTCTGCTGCTATCTTAATGGGCAAATCATTTATCCTCTGTGAGCCTTGGCTTACCTATCTGTAAGCTGGGCAGATCATATCTATTCTTCCCAGGATGATTGAGACTAAAATGACATAATGAAAAGGAAGGTAGAATGACTACTTTCAGTGGTTCGAAATTTGCCTCCTCCTTACTTAAGGTTGCTTATTAGTCTTGCTCACTGAGACACAGTTTAGTCTTCCTTTTCTTCGGTTGCTGCTTCAGTTCAGACCTTCTCTTTATGCCTGTGTTCCTGAAGTGGACGTTGTACTCCTGTTACTTCCTGTTAGCTCTTATCTTAGTCTCAACTTTTTCTAACCACTCAATTAAAACTGCCTTTAACTTGGTGTCAGCCGATATATTAATTTGCAAAATTAATGAGCCACTTCTCATCTTTATGAGCTTTCTTCCCTGAAAATCTCCTATCATGCTTTCCCATTCCCCACTCCCTCTGACTTTGCAGTCCAGACCACTGTCTAATTACTCCCTTCTCTGAGTGCCTCTGTTTAATGATTTTTCTTGCTCTTCTGGTCTTTGAGCCTTTTATTTGGTTGGAACTGGACATTCCCTGAGGGCGAAAATGATACTTTCTCCAGTATTCTCTGTGTTCAATGTACTCTACCCATGCGGTCATTAAAATCTGAGAATTGAGATTATTAGGCTAACATACCAGTTTTATTTATGTATTTTAAATGTTTATTTTGGAAAGAGCATGCAAGCAGGGGAGGGGCAGATGAGAGAAGCGGAGAGGGGATCTGAAGCAGGCTCTGCACTGACAGCAGCACGCCCAATGCAGGCCTCAAACTCACCAACCACGAGATCACGACCTGAGCCGAAATCAGACACTCAGCTGACTGAGTCACCCAGGCAACCCCAAAATACCAGTTTTTAAATGGCAGTCCTCCTTAGAATAGAAATGATGGTTCCTTTTTTTAAGTTTTATTTATTTTGGGAGAGCAAGATTGTGTGCGTATTAGGTAGGGGCAGAGAGAGGGAGAGAGAAACCCAAGCAGGATCTGCACTGCCAATGCAGAGCCCAATGCTGGGATGTTGGGCTCGAACTCATGAACCA
This sequence comes from Helogale parvula, assembly GCA_004023845.1. NCBI lineage: Eukaryota > Metazoa > Chordata > Mammalia > Carnivora > Herpestidae > Helogale > Helogale parvula. The sequence goes on along the minus strand of PJEM01002063.1, from coordinate 61,587 downwards.
CAAGATCAAGACCTTCATCTAAGGGCGCCTGGATGGATCAGTCAACTAAGCATCTGACATCAGCTCAGGTCATGATCGCACAGTTTATGATTCGAGCCCCTCATCAGTCTCTGTGTTGACAGCTCAGAGCCTCGAGCCTGCTTTGGAATTCTGTCTCCTCTCTCTCTGCCCCTCCCCTGTTCATGCTCTGTCTGTCTCTCTGTCTCTCTCTCTCTCTCTCTCAAAAATAAACATTTAAAAAATGAATTAAAAAAAAAAGACCTTCGTTGAAACCAAGAGTCAAACGCTCAACCAACTGAGCCACCGAGGCACGCCATAAAAATGATGATTCTAATTAAAAACATTTTCCCGAGGGGCGCCTGGGTGGCTCAGTCGGTTGAGCGTCCGACTTCAGCTCAGGTCATGATCTTGAAGTTCACAGGTTCGAGCCCTGTGTCAGGCTTTGCGCTGACAGCTCAGAGCCTAGAGCCTGCTTCAGATTCTGGTCTCCCTGTCTCTCCAAAATAAACAAACATTAAAAAACTTTTTAAAAATTTTTTTAAATGTTTTTTGTTTATTTTGGAGAGACAGAGACAGAGCCAGCAGGGGAGGGTCAGAGAGAAGGAGATACAGAATTTGAAGCAGGGACCAGGCTCTGAGCTGTCAGCACAGAGCCCGATACGGGGTTTGAACCCATGAACCATGAGATCATGACCTGAGCCAAAGCCGGGCGCTTAACCGACTGAGCCACCCAGGCGCCCCTAAAAAACTTAAAAAAAATTTTTTTTAAAAAACATTTTCCTGGGGCGCCTGGGTGGCTCAGTCGGTTAAGCCTCCGACTTTGGCTCAGGTCAGATCTCACGTTCGTGGGTTCGAGCCCCGCGTCAGGCTCTGTGCTGAGAGCTAGCTCAGAGCCTGGAGCCTGCTTCCGATTCTGTGTCTCCTTCTCTCTCTGCCCCTCCCCCTCTCATGCTCTGTCTCTGTCTGTATCCAAAATAAATAAAACATTTAAAAAATTAAAAAAAAAAAAACATTTTCCTGAGAGAAAATCTTAAAAGGCACCCTGCTCTTTTAGAACTTTAGATTTCTTTGTGTGCAAAGAATGTTTTTACAAAATAATTTGGCTGTCTACAGAGTTTATTGTACCACTCTGTGTAAATAGACTAGTCATAACCAAACAAATGAGGGACTTCCCTAAAACTTACTATGTTGCTCCCCATTTGTCCATTCAACAAGGACTTATTGGCCACTCACTGGGGATATGGTGGCGAATCAGACAAACTGTCCCTGCCCCAATGGGACTTAGGCTGGGCCCTGAGTCTGTCTAACTAAGAAGACAGTCCACCAAGTAATGAGTAGAGTGTCATGAATATTGTTGATCGGGCAACACAGGTGCTGAGGGAACACATCTCAGGAGCTCCTACTCCAGTCAAGGATCCAGGGAACATTTCCTGAGACATGGTATGTAAGCGGAGACCCACAGCATATGCAGAGTTAAGGCAGATAAAAGGAGGGCAGATAAAGGTGTTTCAAACCAAGGAACAATGTATCTGAATCCTCCTTGAAGATACTCAAGAATATCTTGGCATCATATGAATGTAGAATAGGAGGGGGGAGAATGGCGAGAAGGAGACCATAGGCAACTAGTGTCCCGTTTTATAGTCCCAGTGGGGTGTTGACGTCATTGACAGGTGAACGCCACCAGACACAACCCGAGAAAGTAGACTTTTTATGGTAAAGATGGGAGAGAAGATCATTCAGATTGGGAGATAGTTCTGCTGCTCCCAGATAGAGGGGCAACGGACAGGTTGCCTGATTCTCGGAAACGGATTCCAGCCACCAGTGAGGATTTAATTCAGGGTCCCAAGCTCCCTTTGCCATTCTTACCTGGCTTTTCTCCCTGAGTGTTGTGAGCGTCAGCCCACCTGCCCCTCAGCAGGTGCAAGCAACAGAGGCAAGAGTGCCCAAACTTAGGGAGTATCTTCCACTAGATGAGATTGGAAGGCAGCGGTCCACAAGCATCCCCCAGCGGGTCCAGCCTTAGGACCTGCCTGAGGTTGCTTCCTACAGCCTAGGTTGTATACAGTGTGGGTGTTGTGTACAGTGTGGACAAAGTGATATTTGTCTACGTACAGACTTTTCAGGTCTTCAGGCAAGTTAGTTTTGTGCTTTTGTAAAGGTGAAAGTTTGTTCCAGTTTTAAGTTTATTCTACATATTTGCTCATTATTATTAGCTAAGAAGGATTTATATTTATATTTGGGCTTGCCAATATTTCTATTGATTAAAAATTCCCCCAAGGTTTATCACAGGATGGATTAATCTAGGGAAGGAGGGATTTTTTTTCTTTGAGCAAGAGGGAAGGAGAAAATAAAATAGGGTATTTCAGGTCTAGACAGGAAGGAAAGTGAAAAGGAGCCTTGATCTTATTTGTGAAGTTGGAAGGGAGATTACTTGCTGAGATCAGTTGGAACAAGAGACTGGAGAAAGGCGAGACAAGTCTGAAACAGCTACTGGGGGAGAACGGGAGTGTGCTTAACGCTCTTTTCAAGAGAGGAATTAAAGGCCTGGGATGGCCGGCCGGCTGGTCCACCCAGAAGGTGGGGTACTGTCAGTGCTTCTTGCTTCACGTCCTACTTAACAAGAAACATGCCCTATGGTTTAAGGTTCGCATGAGAGCTCTTTAAGAGAAAAATCACAAATATAATAACCATTGTACTTGAATGGAGCATAGACTCTCTTTTATTCTTTACAGACTATCTATTTAGCTTTGCAACTGCTGCTACAAAAAAGATAACTGAATCAGTTGCTGAAACAGCACAAACAATAAAGAAATCAGTAGAAGAAGGAAAGATAGAAGACATCATTGATAAGGTACATTTCAACATCTTTTCAAATTGATCAGCAGCTAAATATAATTATCCCTTCTTTTTATGAACTTCATTAACCCAAGTAGTTTATCATACTCTGATAAAAATATTAATTGTTGAGACTCTTGGGGTTTTTCCCCCCTTCTTTTTGTATAAGAAGTAGCTATGACTTAAATAACCTTGGTTTTAATTTTAATTTATTCTGAAATACACTGATAATTTTGCATAATACTGAACTTTTTATATTGTGGGTTTAATTTTAAACTGTAACTGTTTCCAAATATTTATGCTTTTACGTCATTCAGTTAGGTTTTTAAAGTCCCATTAGGAATTACATTTTAAGACTCTAAAGAGTGAGTTTGTTCATTTCTTGCAGTGGTAGGGTGTAGGCCTGGGGAATTTCATTTATGTTGGTGATTATTTGAACTAAGGTCATCAATTAAACTTTAGATAGCTTGTTATTTAGATGCTTTGTTCTGTGTACTACATGTGAGAATGAGATTTGACCTGGCTTTTATTGTTTTTTTGGAATAAAACAAAAATTCACTTTTTAACTCATTTTATCTTTGCATTTGAAAAGATAATCCATCATAAAAGGGTTGTATACTTAAAATTCAAAATTGTTGAGTTGATTTTCTCTTTGTTGAAGAAAGGGGAAGTATCACTTTCTTAACCTTTTTATTTGAAGAAAATTAATAAAATGTCTCGAATGACTTCACAAATCCTACATGTAATAAGCTTCTCAAAGTGATTTGACTCTTTATATATTTTTTAACAGACTATTATAGGAGATTTTCAGAAGGAACAGAAAAAATTCGTTGAGGAACAGCATACCAAAAAATCAGGTATGGTATGGGTTTTTATACATGACTTACCTACCATCTTTTATTGAGCACCTATTAATGTGCCAGATGCCACACTAAGGCTCTGATAATACAAAAATGTGTAAGTAACAGCCCCCATCCTTCAGGTAACACAAAGACTAGGGGGGAAGGCAAGCTCATAAACCTTTGGGATTTAAAGGAAGGAAGGAAATTATTCCCTGTGGCTGGAGTGGAGGGTGAGATCCCCTGGCGATAGCCCCCCTGTGGAGCGGGCTGTGACAGAGAGTGAACATTCATTTCTCATTTTATAACGTGGCCAGCACAGTGTGTGATACACACATAATTGGCACTTAGCAAAAGTTGACTCCCTTTCCATTCTCTTCAGGAGATAAGAATGAAAGAGCTTTCCAGAGGACTGACAGAGGGCCGTGAAAAGTCATGGAGTGTTTGAGGAAGTTACTCAATACGTTTCAGTACTGACAAATGCTTGTTTAAATGTTTGCAGTTACAGGATCTCGGAATGTCTACTTTTACCATTCGATTGTGCTCAAACACAAAACTGGCCTCTTGTCTTTGAATTTGGCAAAGGGGTAAAATAATTCCATCAGTTCAAGCCATGCCACAAATTCAAAAAGAGCTGCTTCGTCCTGTGGCAGGTCAGGCATTGTCATGTCTAGGTAAACTCAAAGTGCAAAGCAGCTTTTGGGACAAATAGTCACTGCATACCTTAGGGCTGCAGTGAAAGTGAGCCTGGCTTGCAGACTTGGGGTAGCAGCTAGTCAGGGCCTCTGACAGAGGAGCTCTAAGGGAGCAGGGTGAAGGCATCAGAGCCACTTGCAGTTTTGAGATGCCCATTAGACCCCAGGTGAGAGGACCATGTACAAAGGCAGGGAAGGGAATGCAGGAAAATTCCATTCCTCGATTGCACAAGTCACATTGCAAAGGCCCACTAGCCACATGGGGCTAGTGGCTTTCATACTGGACAGTGCAAACCTAGACCATTTCATCCTTGCAGAAAGTTCTGTTGGTTGGCACGGCTCTAAGTTAACTGAACGGGGTCCGACGGGAGCAGTTGATTCCTGTGCGAAGCATGCATGAATAATTCCACCTACTGATGCAGATGAGTAGTCAATTCATGTAAAAACCATGAGAGCAGGTGAGCTCAGTGAGAAGTGTGTCGAGCACAAAGATTGCTGAGCAGAGATCTAACAGTGTTGAGGGGAAGGAAGGAATGGGAGAAAATGACCGTTCCCGAGTGCCTCTTACGTGGCAGACCCTTTATATGCAACACCGTCTTTACTAAAAGGTGGGGTGGACAAGTTAATGTGCTCTAGGTTACTCAGCTGGTAAGTGATGAAACAAATCTGCCGTTAAAGCCAATGCCCATTTACTCGGGAGAGAAAGCTATGAGAGAGAAGCAACGGAAGCCCAGGGCGGGGAGAATTTCCGGGAGAGTCAGATCAGCTGAGTGGTCCGGTTACAAGGACCTCACGGAAAGGCAGCCTGTGAGTGCTCCCTGTGCGTCTGTTCATCCAGCGGCCACGGTGACTCGGAAGTACTTACTCTTACCTCCGTTGTGCAAAGAGGGAAACTGGGCCTAGAGAGAGAAGAACGAAGCACTGTCCACGGCTGGACAACCAGGAGTTTGTTGGTCCCCTAGAAAGAGCAGTTCCCGGGGAACAGCGAGGTGGGGAGTGTCTCATCCTTACCAGCAGCTTGAATAGACCTCATCTATTCACCTTCAGTGAATAGACTTAAATTGGAGGCCAGAATATTAAAGTCCATAGTGTTTTGAACGGGTTTTACCCCAATTTTTTAAGTATGAAAATATGATTGTTTTATCTTATATTTAACAGAACTTGGATTATAATTGCCACCATTTGCTTGCTTAGGATGAGCCAGGTGTCTTGTCACTCTGTCCATTTGTCCGTCCACACATGCACGTAACTTTTCTGTCAGTTGGTAAACAATGGGATGTCTCTTCCATTGGACTCTTGCCACATGACAGAAAGGGGGGGCGGTGTTTTGGCAAAAATACTAGGACCCCCTGTATGTCCATCTTTCGTGCTGACCTCCAGCTCGGATGCTCACTGGTTTTCTCTCCACTGTTTCCTACTTGCTGCTTCCTCTGAACACCCGCTACACACACCCAGCCCTGAACTCCTTCTAGACCAAGATCGGCTCCCAGGTCTCTTCAGAAAACCCCTGGGACCCACCTCTCAGTGGCTGCCATTTGTTGTACATACTATAAGCCTGCTGAGTTATAATTCCCTTTTTCTTGTGAGCCCCAAAGACAATGTGTCTGTTGTAGATCCCAGCCCTGTTTACTCTCCCTGATTTGTCCATTTCTTTCTTTATTTGCTTTCACTCCTCACAACCCTATTCTCAGTTCCTAACTGCTTATCACCTTTTGTCATGGGTCAAGTACAGTGACTTTTTAAACAGAAGTTTTTATTTGGAACTAATTTCAATTTACAGAGCAGCTGCAAGTTTAAAGGGAGTATTGAGAACACCGATACCCCCTCTCCCTAGATGGTTGGTTTTAGTCCATCTGTCTTGTCCTTCACACCCTTTCTCCCTCTGTGTGTGTCTTTTCTGTTCCACTCAATGTGCGTTTCCTAAGAATGAGGGGTATTCTCTTACATAATCACCAACCAGACAGCTACCAGCTTTAGGAAAAGAACATTGATACAATGTGCATATTCTAGTTTTGTCAGTTGACCCAGTAGGTCCTTTGTACATTTTCCCCTTCAGTATAGCCTCCCTTAATCTGCACCAATCTGGGACCTTTGTCTTTTAGGACATTAATGGTTTTAAAGGATATTCCCTGGCCCCCCCCCATCTCCTTTTTTTTTTTTTTTAATAGTCCTTTCGTACTTGGGCTTTGGCTGATATTTCCTTGTGATTAGATTCAGGTTATGTATTCTTGGCCAGAATACTACATAAGTGATATTGCGTCCTTCTCAGCCCGTCTGGAATAACCATCTCTTTTCCATTGGTGCTCATGATTTGGGTCACTTGGTCGAGGTGTTGTCCAACTTCCCCACCATATAATTCAAGTAATTTTTTTTTTTACCAAATGCATATATGCTTTAGATTCATACATTAAGTCTGGGAATTATATTCATATGTGGGGCTCATTAATAAATTGCTAAAATGACTATATGGGAACTCATTCTTTCAAACCAGGGATTGCAGTGTAACCTTTGTAACCTGGTTTTCTCTTCTCTGTTATTAAAACCTTCAGAAGCAGCGGTGCCCCCGTGGGTTGATAGTAATGATGAAGAAACAATTCAACAACAAATCTTGGCCTTATCCGCTGTAAGTACCTTATGATTCCCTGTATAGAAATACTTTCTTCCTATAATGACTTTATCCGTAGAATATTTTTCTTCTGTACAATATTTAAAATGTTCTGAGACACTAGGACTGTACACATCAACTTAAACTGTTTTTTTCCCAAGTTTCCCCCCACAAAAGTTTTAACTTTTTAAGTTCTTTTTTCTTAACAGAAAAGTATGATCTGTTACACAAAATAGTTATTTCAGCCTTAAAAGGTTCTTTTATGTTATTAAGGTAATCTTTTGAAATATGCTATCATACAAAGTTTCTAGATAGCATTCTAATTCATCTGAATGAAAAGATTGTATTCTAAATTTTCTCTTTATTCTATGTATTGGAAACTGAAATGGAAAGAAAGAAAATTTTCTTTGCTGGCCTACAAAGGTTTCTCTTGGGACGTCAGAGGGAATGCAGTGATACCAGTTAACAATTGTAGAGTACCTGACAGTTTCAGAAAGAACTTTCTTACCCATTAGCTTCTTTAGGCTAAACTACACATTTATGAGGTAGATAGAGGCTTTCATCTCCATTGTGCAGGCGTGGTGACCCGGACTCCCAAATGTGACCCTCACTACTTACATGTGTCTCCACTGGGCTGTGGATTCTTAGTGAGCAGAGAGACCGGCTTTGATCTCTGTCCTCAGCACCCAGCAGCCTGCCTGGCATGGGACTCAGCAAATAGAGCTTGACTGTATCGTGGTTTTTAAGCTTTGTTTTTAATCCACTCTTTTTTTGTTTTTAAACCAAAGTTCTAAATGGAACTTCAGTCTAGAAAACAGACATAGAGCTGGGCTTTACTTTGCTTCCATTGCTCTCCCCTAGGGCATTTTAAGGTTTTTTTCCCTTTCCATTAGTAAACCCTTTAAAAGACTTTTTTAAAAGTTTATTTATTTATTTTGAGAGAAAGAGCGCACACACACAAGCGCAAGCAAAGGAGGGGCAGAGAAAGAGGGAGATAGACTCCAAGCAAGCTCCGCACAGTCAGCACAGAGCCTACGTACATGGGGCTCAATCCCATGAACTGTGAGATCATGACCTGAGCGAAAACCAAGGGTCGGACGTTTAACCTACTGAGCCACTCAGGCGCCCCCCCCCCCCACTAGTAAGTCCTTTAAAGGCCTGAGCATCCATTACAAGTTCAGTATGAACATCATGTGGTTTGTTTACTGTGTTATGGCCAAACTTGATCCGACATCACATAATGCTTATCTCCAGAAGAGAATCGGGACAATGAGACTATCATTTGAGGGCAAACATCAGATCCTCACCAGTCACGTGAGTCCTCACAGCTCCTCTGTCCCCCAGACCTCTTTCTGTCCTCATCGTCATCATCTCAGAATAAGACTCCAATTATTCACCAGTTTGTTCTAGTCACGAACCCAGGAGTGTTCCTTTAGTCATAGCCCACCCCCGCCCTGCCTGGGCCTGCCACATCCTGACAGCGCCGTGGTCCTGATACACTCTCCACCACTTCTCCCCTGCCGCCACCACGGTCGCTGTGCCATCATCTCCTGCCTGCAGCGTCCTAACTGCCATCCCATCCTTGCCCCTTTCCCTACAAGCTCACAGCGGCCCCAGGGGTCCCGTTTATGGTGTAAATCCCTTTGGGTCACTTTCCTGTTGTTTTTTTTTTTATGTTTTTATTTATTTTTGATACAGAGAGAGACAGAGCATGAGAGGGGGAGGGTCAGAGAGAGAAGGAGACACAGAACCGGAAGCAGGCTCCAGGCTCTGAGCTGTCAGCACAGAGCCCGACGTAGGGCTCAAACCCACGAATGTGAGATCTGTCCTGAGCCAAAGTCGGCGGCTTAACCGACTGAGCCACCCAGGCGCCCCTGGGTCACTTTCCTACATAGAGCCTTCTAATGGCATCTCATCTCTCCTAGGCCAAGGTCTAAACCCCCTCCACTGGCTTTGAAGGGCCCTCGCTTTGCACCATTCCCCTCCCTCATGCCCCACTGCCCTGCGTCCCAGTGTTCCAGCCGCTCTTTCTTTCTGGAGCACAAGCAAGCCAAGCTTTGTCCTGCTTCAGTGCCCGGTGCTTGCTGCCCACTCTTCCTGGAAGCCCACCCTGCACCATTCCACAAGATCTCATCTCAAAGGTCACCTCCCTCACCACCCTTTCAGCCCTCTCTACCAGTCATCCCATCTTCTAGCCTTAGCGGTCTGGACCCTTGTCTGTCTTTTCCCATTCCCGCACCCCACAAGTGGAATGGAAACACTGTGAAGGCAGGGAGGGGCTCCATTTGTGTTGTGCCCTGCTCAGCAGGTGCGTGGTGCTTGGGGCACAGCAGGTGCTCACTATATCTGCTGAATGGGTGATGCAGGGAACGTTGCACACAGACATGCCTGCAAGAGAGCACCCAAGATGTCAGCGTGACCCAGAGCTTTGAGCCATCTTCCGTACATCCTTTATGGTGGCCACTGAATGTTTTAAGAGATAAACTAAATTGCTATAGTAGAGAAGTCAAAAAATACAGTAGATTAAACAAGCTATGACTTTTCCTCCCGCCTCCCCCCTCATGTAAGAGTCTAGAGGTAGATGGTCCACGTAGGTGTGCCTTGCCCATGAAGTCCTCTAAGACCCAAGGATTTCCTGTCTTAATCCTATCCTATGCCAGCCCCTAGGGTGTTGTCTGCCTTCTCTATGGCAAAGCCAGCTCCCATGACCATGCCTGTGTTCCAGCCTGTGGGAACTAGGAAAGCAGTTGGTGGGCACACCAGACCGTTTGCAAGATGAGGCTCAGAAATTGCACCTATCCCTCAGGCCTACATCCCTTGGGCAACTTAGATGCGTGGCCACTCCTGGATGCTGGAGAGCCTGGGGAATCCGATCTCGGGCCGGGTGGCCACATGCTCAGCTGGAACTCAAAAGTTGTGATCCTGGAAGGAAGGAAGGGAGGAAAAGAGAGATGGATGGAGAGATACTGGGAGATGGGAGGGAGAGAGGATGGGATACTGGGAGATGATTAGCAGTCTCCATCAGAGTTGCCTTATATTCTCTGACTTGCCAAGCACAGGTTGGGACAATTCAGAACCTATAGCAGAGTAGACCTTTAAGTTTCTTGTGCTGGGCACTCCTCAGGGCATCATGCATAAAAAAGAAATTGTTAGAAGCTGTCATTAGGTAGTTGTGAGAACACAATCCAGCAAATTGTGTTTAGAGCCTCCCCTGTGCCAGCCTAGTCCCGGGCCTGGCGGTGGCTGCGACCTGCCCTCCAGAGCCTGGAGGCCTACTGGACGTCTGCTAGCTGAGTACACACAGCGTCGCTCCCAGTGCTGAGCACCGTCATGCAGGACGCCAGCGAAGCGCCAAGAAAAGGGGCATCTCCCTGGTGTCGGAGAGGGAAGAGGAGGATCTCAGGGCAGCTTCCCGGAAGTGATGGAGTTGGAGCAGTCCTGAGTCTTGGGAGGAGGCTGTGAGGACGTTTGGGGGTGTGAGGCAGGGTTTGACGTTCAGGTAGCAGGGGTTGTAAGCATTTGGGTGTGACTGGACTGCATGGTGCAGGCGGAGGTGTGGGTAGAGAGCCAGATCGTGAAGACCTTTCTGTACCATTCTGGTAAGTTTAGGTTTCATCTCAAAGGTGACAAAGGAGTCGTTGAAGGATTTTTGTGACCAGTAAAACACATGTTTTCCTGGGGACAGGGTAGAAAGTTGATTGCTCTGGGTCGGAGAACCGGAACTGGAGATAGCTGCCCCTTCGGTGGCTGCTGTAGAAATCCAGCCGAAACAGGACGCGGCAATTTTAGACTTGAAAATTTTTACATGAGAAGGCAAGATAACTAAACTCCATTTAGGTTAAGATTTGTTCTTGCTTTATTGATGTAGGAATTGTCAAAACCGAAAAATATAGTTAAAATCTAACACGGGCAAGATGAGATGCAACCGACTTTTAGTAGCCAGTTTCTAAGATTATTTAAGTAGCCAATTTCCTAAGATTATTTTACACTGGTTTTCACATACTTGAAGGTGCTCACTGAAACAAACGTGCGGTCATATGATTTCAAACAATGTAATTTCAACTAATTGCATGATTGAACTTCCTGGCCTCCCACACGGCTCTCTTCAGTAAAGACCGTTAAAAAATACATGACAGGGGCACCTGCAGGGCTCAGTTAAGTGTCCAACTCGTGGTTTCAGCTCGGGTTATGACCTCGGGGCTCCATGCTGACAGGGCAGAGCCTGCTTGAGATTCTCTCCTTCTCTCTCTGCCCGTCCCCACCTCTCACGTGCACCTGTGCGTGCACTCGCTCTCTCTAGCTTTACAAAATAAAATTTTTAAAAAATTTGACAGAATTGGTCATTCTCCACTCTCAAGCAGACAGGTTAATGATACTTCAGTGGATTTTGTGGCTGAAATCTTTACGAGAATTCAATGTTTGTCAAATCAGTGCTACATTGTTACATATTAATTGCTTTCTATGGTTTTCCCCATGTTTCCCCCCTTTTCTTCACAGGACAAGAGGAATTTCCTTCGTGACCCTCCAGCTGGAGTGCAGTTTAATTTTGACTTTGATCAGATGTACCCTGTTGCCCTGGTCATGCTCCGAGAGGACGAGCTGCTGAGCAGGATGAGATTTGCCCTCGTTCCTAAACTGTAAGCAGCGCGTCCCTGGGCCCGAGCTGCGCATACTGCACGCGTCGCGGTTTCTGGTGGCCTCGGTCATATGCAGGGTCTGGGGGCAGAATCTCAGACTGGGGGCCAGAGCAGCTTCCTGTCCTGTTTTCATGAAAATAGGCTCTGCGGCCCTTCAGCCTGTGTGCATGTGCACTTTCGCTCTCGCTTTCTCACTCACTCGCACTCTAACACACACACACACACACACACACACAGCCATAGAATCGAAACTGAGAGTGGGCTAAACAGGAAATGTGGGGTGGAGATAAGATGCTCTTTTATCCCCAGTTAGAAGCTAGAACACAGTTTTCTTTTAGAAACCACCAACGTGCCATGTCTTCCAAATAAAATTAAGGTCTCCAAGGCTCATCGGGACCTGGGCCACTGCCTCTTTCCACTCCAGCGCTGCTCTCCGGCGACAGCGTTCTTGTTCTCCTTCCCATCCGAGCTGTTCCTCTACCCGCAGGCCCCGTTCTCTTCCTAAAGTCCTGCTCGGCCTTTAGCTCCTGTGCAAGCGGTGCAAGCGTAATGTCTTCAGAGACACAGCCCTGACCAGGATCGGCAGGGGCCCCCCACGGTGGGTGCGTCCCCTCCCTTCCCCTCTGCCATCACGGGCTCTTTCTCCCCTTTTTAAATTCCAATTTCTTGATTTGAATCTGTTGCATTTTTAGTCCACAGTCCTGTCAGCATTCCTTTTACATAGCACTCTATTCTTTGTGGATGGCTGCAGTATCTCCCTGGTCTCTGAGGACACGACGACGTATAATTTTCTTGAAATACCCTTTTGTCTCAGTGCTTTTCTTGAATCTTTGTGTTTGTTCTGGGCTCTGTCATTCATGTTACCGGGTTTCCTTATCCATCCTTCGTATCTGAAGGTGCCGTGCAGAAAGGGCACTTAGCACCCTGTGTTCCCACAGGTCTTTCGGGCAGGTGGCCGCCCTGAGAGGACTCCTCCACCTCCTGCCTGACCCCTCCCAGCTGGGCCAGCCGTCTGAGCCGGGAGCGCCTCGGCTCCCAGGACCGTCGCTCTCTGTCGCGTGGAGCATGGTCTCCAGCTGGCAGGGGCTGCGCGGGCGGCAGCCATCTTGCTGCTCCTCGGGGGCTCTCCGCCACGCCTCCTGTGTCAGCTGGACCTGCCGCCAGCCCTCAGAGGTGCCTGTGCCTCCGTCCCCAGCTCTTGCGAGCGAGCCCCTGGCAAACCGGCGGCTCCCGCAGCGGTCTCTGGTCTCCGGGGCAGGTTGCTCTTTGCCCATCATCTTTCCCCCCTTCCACTGTGCTTTCCTCGCCAGTTCTCTTTGGCATGGGGGTTTTATTTACTTAATTCCTTTTCTTTTATTTGAGGATGGCTAAAATCTCACTACAAATGTAATCCTTAGACTGTGTCCAAAATAGCTATTTTGGAGGCACCTGTCTGGCATGACTTTTGATCTCAGGGTCGAGAGTTCAAGCCCCATGTTGGGTGTAAAAATAAATAGGTACATAACTAGATAGATAGATAAAGTAGCTATTTTTAGTTAAGGATTTATAAAAAAAATTATCAACTGATCTTTTTTCACTATTACGATCACAAAACACTGAGTTGTCTTTTGAACTATTCATATGTATATGTCTGTTAGAGGCTCTGTCATCTCGGAATTTGAGGTTGTACCTATTCTGAATAACTGCCTCCTCATGAGAGAAGAGGAGCAAAGCTCCGGGGTTCGGGGGGGCTTTCTACCCGAAGGCTCCATCAACTTGAAGACCATTCCCATCAGCTTGGGCCGCACAGCGGGCTCTCTGCCAATGCTCTCGGGATGGTCCCGAGGCCCCAAGGCAGTGGGGCATGTGGCCCGGGGTTATGCGTGGCAGGTATGTGGCTAGCTGTCCACAGCATTGGTTAGTGACAATTCTGGATGCCCTCTTACTGCTGAGAGTAATTTTAGACTCTTAAAAAGATTGGGAGAATTGGTGTTTGTTTGGCAAGTAGGATTTCTGGTTTGTTGCTAACTAGGTAAAAGTCTATTGAGTAATATAATTCCAGTTTCCGATTGCTAATTCTGTTGGGGATGATTTAGAAATTAGGGTTATCATTTTTCATAAGTCTTTATCTGTTAGAAATGCTTACTGAAATATTTGTGGATGAAAGGATATGATATCTGGCATTGCCTTAAACTATTCCAACCGATACCCAGAGGAAGGCATGCATGGAGGGGAGAGGGGCAGACATGAAGTGAGACTGGCAAAATGCCTGTGATTGCCGGTTAGGTCACGGGCACAGGGGGCTTTTTTGTCCTAGCTTCTTCCGCTTTTGTTTTTGTTGTGATTTCCATAATAAAAACATGACCATCCGCACACAAATCTAGGACTCCTGCTTTGGTCCTTTGAGACACTTTTTCTCAACAGAAGCCATCACTAACCAGGAACAATTTAGAAAACAAATCAAAACAAACACTTGCTCTGTATTTCAAAATGCCTCCTCGTGTGTTAACAAATCCCTGCGACAACAGTGCTGACGTGAGAAGGGGCCCTGCTTTTGCATCACAGACGCCCTCTGAGGTCTTTATTCTGACAAAGTAGAGAAATCCCAAGTCATTTCTGGCCTTGGACTGTGACCTATGCTCATTGTTTCCCAAAGGGCATTCACAGCATACTTATGCCATATCATAGTCCCTGAAAGCCTAAGTGGTTAGATGGTAGACATTTGGGAGTTGTTGAGTCCTGCGGTTTTCTTTATCATAGAGCCTATCAGAACCCTTATATAGTCATGTGCCTTGTGACCCTCCAGAGGGTAACAGTGTTTCTGTAGTGTGCCTCTGTGACCACTTCCTCTTCCGCCAAGAGGGAGAGGGTCTGGGAAGGAAGGCAGTCCGGATGCTCAGTTGTACTAAGAGAAGGAAGATTGCCTGTAATCTGCTGTAGACTGCCGGCATACCTGTCTCATCTTAGACTTTTCATAGAGGTCAGAATTGAGAGTGACCTTGAAAACACCATGAGGTAGCTGAGCTCCCTTCCGGCTAACTGTTACCTTAACAGTTGAAGATTCTTGAACTTAACTGGGTAAAGAGCCACAGTTGTTTGCTTTGTTCCCTGGTGTCTTCATCTCTGTATCCCCTCAACACCCAGGTGCTTACCGCCCGAAAGTGAGGTCTCCGAAGGGGTGGCCGGTGCTGTCTGTGTGCAAAGAGCACGCTAGACTGCGCCCCGTATCGCTCTAATGCCACTTAGGGTTCTCATAGCTCTTCTGGCAGCTGCAGCATACGTTGTCTGCTCAGGTGAACTGCTGCCTGACCGTAACCCCTCACCATCTCCCGTTAAGCTGGGCCTCCCTCCTGCCGAACTATTTCCAGGAGATGTTATGAGAAAAAGAAGTTATGAGACCACATGAAGTTGGGACATGCTACTTGGCACATAGTAGAAACTTAACAAGCAAGAGGTCATTATTTCTGTGACCATCTGTTTCAGCAGATAATCTGGCTTCTTCATCCCTGAATCACCTGGTATGGGGTCTGATGAGTGTGGCACTTGGTAAATATTGGTGGAGTTAATGAAAGATAAGATAGGCCGCATCTAGCACCACGTCATCTTCTTATCTAGCTGAGCTTGTGTAGATAGTCTTGTATTTGGCCTCAGTCACTTAAAAAGCCCGTCTCCTGGCCCAGCTTCACCATTCACAGGTGTGGCAACCATGTGTCCTGATGTCTTCCCAAAGGCAAGTCCTGTCCTCATCCATAAGTCTGGGTCTCAGAATTTTTTTAGTACTCACTAATTTTCTTCTACTCCTTCAAAATCTTTTTCAGTTATACTCTTTTCCTCGGGTTTCTCCCCATTCTAAGACCCCGCATCCATCCCTTCTAGTAAACCGGGAGATAAAGATGCATTCTCCTGCCCTTTTGTGACTTCTACTAGCAAAATGTTCTGAGAACACAAAACACATGACTCCTCCAGTACGTGTGACCCTGCACAACCCCGTGGGTCACCGAAGCCTTCTGTTGCTGATTCGGTGATGGGGTGGGCCAGGGAGTGCATTTTATGTTTCTTGTTGAGTTTTGTTCTGCCTTCCACCCTCGAGTTCTTTATTTACTTGCTCTGAGGTAAGCATAGTCATCAGTGTTTATTATTATTTTTAAACAACCACACCTTTATATACAAAGGTTGGAGGTAAAGCATGAAAACTTTGTTCTCACTCATTTGAGACCTGACGCTCCATCGCTCCTGAATGCGTTAGTGTGTCTTTCCTACGAATAAGGCTTCTCCTGCATAACCACAGTGTACCCACCTGAATCAGGAAATGGTCACTTATGCGTTATTGCCTTCTGATTCTCAAACCCCTTTCAAGTTTTATAGGGTTGTTTTTTTGTTTTTTGGGGTACTTTTTGAGAGAGTGAGCAGGGGAGGGGGAGAGGGAGAGAGAGTGAGTCTCAAGCAGGCTCCACGCCTAGTGCACGACCATGAGATTGTGACCTGAGCCAAAATCAGTATTTGGGTGCTTAACCAACTGAGCCACCCAGGCACCACCCACCTTTTTTTTTTTTTTTTTTCATTTATTTAAAGTAATCTCCACACCCAGCATGGGTCTCAGACTCACAGCCCCAAGATCAAGAGTCGCACACTCTACCGACTGAACCAGCCAGGCGCCCCAACCCCATTCAAGTTTTACCATTTGTCCCAGTGCCCTCTTGAGGAAAAGGGTCCAGTACAGGGTCACATGTTGCATTTAATTTTCATGTCTCATCAGTCTCCTTCAGTCTGTTGCATCCTATCAAGTTGTGCACATTGCCGTTTTGTCCCATTGCTGTCTGCACTTTGGTCACTCGACGGAGGTGGTTTCTGCCAGACTTCTTGACCATGAAGTTACTTCTTTCCTCTTTGAAATTAATAAGTATTTTCTCGGGAGGTACTTTGAAGCTCTTTAAAAATACTGCATTCCTCATCAGACTTTGAATGTATTCATGTGTTTATTTGTATCTGTATAGATTCATGGCCCTGTTTTATGTAATGGTTTTAATCCATTGCTATCATTATTTATTTTGATGCTCAAATTATCACCAGATTGGCCAGTGGGAGTCCATTCAAGTTGACTTCTGTGTCATTTTGATTCCTCCTCATACTTTTTTGAGTGCTTCCTTACTTTCTGCTATGAGGTAGTCCAGGCTCATCTTGTTCTTTCCCTGCTCAACCCTGGAATTGGCCATTTACCCAAAGAGTTCTCATTCATTTTAGTGGGAAATGGTGTATAGACACCAAGATCTGAGCACTTAGGCATGCTTGTTGCTATTGAGGTAGTGTCACTCTATTGTGAAACTATTGCTATTGAGATGTCACTACTCCCTGGCCCACGCAGTGCACAGAGCTAGGGAATATTTAGGTGCTCGTGTATATACCCATATACTCCTTTGCATCTCTACTAAATGAAAACCGTGTATTCATAGTGCTACTTCACAACAGGGATCATTGTGGAACTTTCCCTTTCAATGTTTGTCCCTCCCTTCTCTGACTATGAGAAACTTGGTTCCCACTGTCCTTAATAATTTTACTAATTGATCAGCCCCCTGCATGTAACCAGTCTTCCATTTCCACCAGCACCCCTCTCCCGGCTCAGGCTGTCACTCCCCGTTCCGGGCCACCCCCACATGGACATTTACCTTACAGGACTTGGTCACCAGCACCACCACCACCGCCCCCCCCTCCCCCCGGCCAGGTGATTTTCACATACAGACAAGTAACGCCCCTAAACATCTCTTCCCACCTCCACTGGCACAAATAGCCCCTGCATGCATTTGTATGTGTTGCATGCATTCTCAAATGTGTCGTGGTCTGTCTCTAAAAGCGTGAGGGAAGAAGTGTTTTGGAGGAACTACTTCTACCGCGTCTCCCTGATCAAGCAGTCGGCCCAGCTCACCGCCCTGGCCGCCCAGCAGCAGGCCGCCGGGAAGGAGGACAAGAGCCGCGGCCGAGGCGAAGACGTGCCGATGACAGGTACGCTGAGCGAAGACGGTGTGTAAGGCAAAGAGTCCCTGTGAAAATATTCTTGACTCTCAGACTCTCGTGAGCTTGTCATCTTGTGTGTACCAAAAATGTCATTGTCATCTTCTGGAAAATTCTTTCCTTTCCCGAGGAAAGAGGCATTCTCCTTGCCCTCTCTCTGACCCTGCTCCTACGTCTTCCTCCAAGCTTCCCTTCCCTTCCCTTCCCTTCTTTCCTCCCTTCCGTCCCTTCCCTTCCCCTCCCCTTTGTTCTTCAGGGTTGTTGTTTTTTTTATCTCTTCCTTTTTATTTCTCCCTTGGTCACTAGTCTCTCTTTCCATCTCTTTCCTGGCCCTTTACTGCATAGCATATTATACCTTCTGTCCTCCACTGATTCAGGCCACCGCTTTTCTTGGCTTTTCTGCCTTCCGTTCAAGCTGGTGTTCCCCTAGTACTGTAAGCTGGAAAGCAGAACTAAGCTCCATTCCACTCCGGGTTGCCAGGGTCTGGCTCAGACTGAGGCACCATCACATTGCACATTGCAGCCTTGTGACAATGGACCCCTGGTTATTGGTGAAGGGTTTTAAAATATCAGCAACAATTGAGAATCTGTAATAGTAATTAAAATAAGACGAATATTTAGTGTCACATCTGTAACATTTAACGAACACCTGTGTTTAGGTACTAATTACAACTGGAGAGTTACCTGTTCCTGGAATTGTAAATAATTAGGCAAAACCAGGTATCCTAAGGCACAGGCTGTGCAGACTGCTAGAGAAGAACTTGATGCTGCATTTAGGGTCAGGGAAATGGGATGAGGTCACTCTATACGGTACAGTTTGGCACTTTGCATATAAATGTTAAAAAGAATCCCAGTTGTGCATTATTCTTTGCTTTTTGTTTTCGCTAATTTTATTGGGAAATGCTATGTAACCAAATGCTGCCTGCGTAACAAAACAGGCTTAAGACAGGGTTCAATAAAGACGGAGTAAAACTCTTCCTGAATTTGACTTCAGCTAACCCTGAGGTCAAAACTTATTTCCTGCTTGGAAATCTTGTATGTGGGGCATCAAGTAGGATGACCTCTAAAAAATATCCCCAAAAGAAAGAGGTTGAAATGGTCTCATGCAGTTTTTTCTTAAAAGCATAACTTAAAAGCTCATTTATGAAAATTATTTAGTATCATCGGACTTGTGGATATTTTAGTTGTTACTATAACATGTATTCAGAGTTGAATCAAGCAATTTTTGTCTCTTTTATTCCCACTTCTTAGAGGCAGTACGGCCGACAACACCACCTGTTGTAATCAAATCTCAGCTTAAAACTCAAGAGGTAATACAGTTTTACATTGTACCTAGTACTTGATGTCCGGAAGTGACGTAACTCTGTGTTAACTATCTCAGATCCCGTTTGAAACTACTGATGAATATGGGTCTTAGCTGTTTTGAAGAAGAGGGTGCCAGCACTTGCACAGTTGGGGACCCGTAGCTGAGACCTGAGGCGAGTTCCTGGCCTCATTCTAGATGTGCTCTCAGGAATGGGACCTAATGACTAGAGTGGTCCGAAGT
Organism: Helogale parvula; assembly: GCA_004023845.1. NCBI lineage: Eukaryota > Metazoa > Chordata > Mammalia > Carnivora > Herpestidae > Helogale > Helogale parvula. The sequence continues at coordinate 42,445 of PJEM01002063.1, read as the reverse complement.
GAGAGAGCGTAGTGGATTCAAGTGGTAGTTCATCTGATTCTCAAGCAGCTGCGTAGGTTAGAAGGCTAGAGAACAGTGAGCGTCCAACTAGTGGAGGAAGGAGATGACAGTGAGGTTGCGCTAAATGCCACCTAGAAAACAGTCTAAGTTCGTTTGCTGCATTTCAGGATGAAGAGGAGATTTCTACCAGCCCAGGGGTTTCTGAGTTTGTCAGTGATGCCTTCGATACCTATAACTTAAATCAGGAGGATCTAAAGAAGGAAATGGAGCAACTGGTTCTTGACAAAAAGGAGGAGGAGACAGCCATACTAGAAGGTATCAAACAAACCAAATAGCTGTGCCCTTTTCCACTTCTGAGGCCGATTTACGCAATGTCATTCTGAAGCAGATCTACAGACATATTGTCACTTCTGCATCAGAATCGCTTCTCTGTGTGCCGTTAGAAGGTGGACTCCAGCACACATGACCAGACCGCACATCCCTCTGACTTAAGCATGCACCGGAATGTAGAGAGGAGAAACTGAGCCCAGAGAGATTATATGATTGGTCCAAGGCACCTTAGCCCCAGGAACATGGGGCCAGCACGACCTTTCTCTTAGAGACACTACCTTCCAGCCTTCTACTTGGGCTAATGCGAATATATAGAAGATTCTTTTCCTTGTTGCTGTCTACCACAAGAGCATTGCCTCTGGGAAGGAGCAGGCTGCCTTTTTTTTTTTTTAATAGTTTATTGTCAAATTGGTTTCCATACAACACTCAGTGCTCTTCCCAACAAGTGCCCTCATCCATCACCACCACCTCTTTTCCTCCCCTTCCCCTTCCCCTTCAACGCTCAGTTCATTTTCAGTATTCAGTAGTCTCTCGAGTTTTGCATCCCTCTCTCCCCCCAACTCTCTTTCCCTCTTCCCCTGGTCCTCCATTAGGTCTCTTCTGGTCTCCTGTTAGACCTATGATCATGTGCAAACATATGGTATCTGTCCTTCTCTGCCTGACTTATTTCGCTTAGCACGACACCCTCGAGGTCCATCCACTTTGCTACAAATGGCCAGATTTCATTCTTTCTCACTGCCATGTAGTACTCCATTGTGTATATATAAACCACATCTTCTTGATCCACTCATCAGGTGATGGACATGTAGGCTCTTTCCATGATTTAGCTAGTGTTGACAGTGCTGCTGTGAACATTGGGGTAGTGTGCTCCTATGCATCACAGAATGCCTTTAAAAAACAAAAAGAATTTCGAGACAAAATACAAGTGGAAGGAGGGGAGGCTGCTTTCTTTGGCACATGAGGGCAAACAACTAGCTTTCTACTGGATGGAAAGCAAAGGCTCAGGTTAATCATCATCAAATTAAGTGTTTCATGAAACCTTCTGAGATTTAAAATGCACTCAGGGAGCCAGCTGTTCACGTGGTTGCACGGAGAGCACCCGTGAGAAAACTAGCGGGGCCCTGTCTGCGTACCTCGGAGGGACTCTGGGGGAGAGACTTGGGAAGGAAGGAGGAGGGAAGAGCGTCTGGGGGAAAGAGAAGGCCAGAGGGGAAGTGAAAACGTGGGCTCACGAGGTGCCTCGGACCCCTCCCACCCTCATCTCTTTTCTGCTAAAGATGGCTGCCGGCCCCCTAGCCAGGCCAGTGCGCATGAGCCCCGCGACCCCGCCAGCCCCACGCGTGGTAGGCAGCCGTGAGCGAAGGCCGTGCACTGCTTCCCTTTTTGCCGGCGCTGGCTGCTAGCAGAGGCCCCACAGGAAACTGGAAGTCTCCGTGCGGCAGGAGTCGTCAGGTGCTGGCTGGCTGCTCTGAACGAGCTGTTCTTTTTGAATTCCTGCCCAGCTTTTAATTTGGACCACGTAATATTCTTATATATATTCATCATCTTGCCCCCGCACCTAAACTGTAAGTTCTTTAAGGGAGTTGCACCTTGTTCATGTGTTCCCCACGGTACCCCACCAATGTGGAGTCTGGCACCCAGTAAGCAATACACCGTGTCCCTTCCCTTGAGGTCCTTCTGCCAAAAAAAAAAAAAAATTAAGTAAAACATTTGGGTTTTGTTTCCTCTATAGCTACTAAATTTAAGGTTTGTTTTTAAAAGATAAAAATGGGGGGGTGCCTGGTGGGCTCAGTCAGTGGAGCATGTGACCCTTGATCTCAGGGTGGTGAGTTCAAGCCCTGTGTTGGCCATAGAGATCATTTAAAAATGAAATCAGTTTTAACTTTGCTTTTTAAATAGCTGGTTTGTTTGTTTTCTGTTTTCTAACACCACGTAGCAGAGACCTTAGGGTCTGTGTACATACATGCATGTACATACACACACCTGTACTGAGTGTCTAAGCAGAAAGTTGCGGCTTTGAACCTCAGCTCGGAAGAGGAATGTGAGCTTAGCGGGAGCCCAGTGTGAGGGGGCAGGTTTCAGCAGGAGACCTCCTGACTTCAGGTTCTGTAACTGCCACTGCACTAGGGAGACTGCTGCTAAGGTGCTTTCACAGAGACTGAAGCCTGCGCACCTGCCTCTGTATGTCTGTTGCTGTCAAACTGCGTGTTCTTAGGCGAGTCACTTGACCTCTCTAAGCCTGTTTTCCACCATGGATTGTTCTAAGGATGCAAGAGTGGTATGTAGAAGACAGCACAGTGCCCTGCTCAGTGAGTGCTCAAGAAATGTTAGCTGGTTTTCGGGGCACCTGGGTGGCTCAGTCAGTTAAGCATCTGACTTCGGCTCAGGTCATGATTTCATGGTTCGTGGGTTCGAGCCCCGCATTGGGCTCTGTGCTGACAGCTAGCTCAGAGCCTGGAGCCTGACTTCAGATTCTGTGTCTCCCTCTCTCTCTGCCCCTCCCCTTTTGATGCTGTCTCTCTCTCTCTCTCTCTCTCAAATAAATAAAAACAGTAAAAAAAAAAAAAAATTTTTTTTTTTAAAGAAACATTAGCTGGGTTTTCGGCCATCATAGTCATTGATAGCAGTAAAAATTAATTTGCAACCACATATTAATTCTCAATTATGCACTTAAATATAAAGAAAAGCAGAGGTTTTAGTAAAGCAGAATAACACCCAAACTTGCAGCACTTAACAAGTTTATCTAATACTGTTTACTTTGGTTATTGTTAAAATGTCCTCTGCTTTTCTGAGCACACACAGCGAGGAAACCTGAGACGTTAATACGAGTTACCATGGCAGGGACTTCCACAGTTAGTTATACTTGACCGAACTGCGCAGACTAGCCATATGAATCCTTTCCTTTTCCATTGTTCTTTCCAGAGGAGCCCGCAGACTGGGAGAAGGCGCTACAGCAGGAGCTGCAAGAATACGAAGTGGTGACAGAAGCCGAGAAACGAGATGAAAACTGGGACAAGGAAATAGAGGAAATGCTGCAGGAGGAAAATTAGCTCTTTCCTGAAATAAAAGAATAGTCTTTAACATTCTATAACTGACATTAAATTCAGATGATGACGCTCGCTGAATCAGAAGGCACAAAAGATTGACATAACTTTATGAAATTCAAAATTATTCTTTTCTCAAGCTGAAACTTTTCTGCTTTTAAAAAAAGTACATAGGACAGTTATTCTAATATTCAAAAAGGGATGTTTTATGTAATATTTCTTAATATAAATCTAATTATAGAGATGTTCACATAGTGAGGATGGATATCTTTGCCCCAGAAAGGCTTTTCCGTGAGGTCAGAATTCTAATTTATTCTTCAATTGTGGTTTTCTAAACATTTGTAATTCTTGTTGCACTGTCATTGCTACATGTACATTACAGTACCTAACGGATTGATAACTATCAAAATAACCAAATTGTACCAAAGAACTTAAGAAGAAGCACTTTCAAGACTTTTCTTGGTAGATATTTTCTAAAATTCCATCTAGAAGCCTGAGGATAAGATGATTACGTTAATTTTAATGGTATAAACATCATACAATTTGACATTGAGAAATACTGTGCAAAAACATTTGTTTTTCTCTGGGGCCTTTTCTTTCTTATTGTGTTGGTTGTTTGTTTGTTTAACTGTACAACGCTTAATATTGTTGCTTTCCTAAATTTCACATCATGGTTTTTGTAGAAAGGGGGGCATTTTGTCCTTTTTAATGACCTTTTTTTAATGACCTTCAAGAAGCCCGTTCACCTTACAGTCTCTTGTTTTTGTGAAAATCATCACCACATATAAATGTTGCAGCCTTGTTTGTCTTCGTTACACTGTCAGTCTTAAGGTGTCGGTACCGCTTAGGGAGCTTCCACTGCTCAATCCCGTGGTCATAGGATATGGTTCTTTTAAAAGAACAAGGTGGCTTAATGTCACAGCAGTTCCGAGGCATTTGCTTTTTGAAACTTTTCTATTTTTCAAGGAAGCTTTATTTCATAAAAGTGAAGAGGATTATGACAATCCTTTATAGGAAAAATGTACATATTTATGTTGTTGACCCCATAGAAATTAGTCCATGGTCCTCTGGCAAAGGCACAGTCCGTGCGAGAACTGTGTGTGCGTCCACGCACCTGCGGGGGCCAGCCTGTCTCAGCTAGGACCCCCTGGCTTGTAGCAGTCAGCTCACGTGTCCTCCGAAGCCACGGGCCCCACTGTCAAGGGCTTTCCACTGTGGTGCCGCAGCTGCTGATTACTGAGTTTGGGCTCAGAGATTGTGATTGGCAACTTCCAAAAGAATCCTATGGAAGGGAAAATTCGGTTTATTTTTTTTAAATCGGGTTTTCTAGAGGGAAAGAAACACGTAAAATGTCTTTAGCTGAAAATTCTGGATGTAAACAGATCAGAATATGAGCACTTAGCTCTTGGTATATGAACTAAAATTCATATTGTTGAATAAATATAAAAAAGCAAAGCTTTCAGAGAAAGTAAAAAGAATTAAAATGCCAATAGACATATATTACAGTTGTTCCTGTCAACTTTATGTGGTACTCTTACTGCATTTAAAAACAACCCAACTGTACTGCTCTATGAAAATAAAAGGATAAAATGATTTTGTACACAGCATACAAATACAGTTATGCTCTATTTTTCTGATTCAAATTGGAGTAAAATGTTATGCTTTTATAAATGATACAGGTAACTGAAGTGTATTCCTTCTTTTTCTTTTTTAATATTTATTTTTGAGAGAGCGTGAGCAGGGGAGAGGCGGAGAGAGCCAGGGACAGAGGATCCCAAGTAGGCTCTACACTGACAGCAGCGAGCTTGGTGTGGGGCTTAAACTCACGAATGACAAGATCATGACCTGAGCTGAAGTCGGATGCTCAACCACCTGAGCCACCCAGGCGCCCCTGAAGTGTATTCCTTTAAAGGGAAAAATAATTTGTAACTGGTGGAAGATTCCTGAGTATTTATTACATGCCTGGGGGGTAGCCAACAAGCTGTACTGAGCATAAAAACGCCCAAGCCTCACAGAACGCTGACATGTAAACATTCTCCACACAGTGGGGATCATGCCTCCCTATTCGCGGTGTGGCTCAGGAACCAGCCGTGGCCGGCCCTGGGCGTTTGCTAGGGTTGCGGGGCCTCGGGCCTTGCCGCAGATTCCACTGGCCCAGATTGCGTGTTACCAAGACCCCCAGGGATTAGAATGAGCTTAAAGGGGCGCCGCCTGGCTATTTCAGTCAGTGGAGCTTGCAACTCTTCATCTCGGGGTTGTGCGTTCCAGCCCCACGATGAGTGTAAAGATTACTTAAAAATAAATCTTAGGGGAATAGAGAACAGGCTTTACAGTTGGAGGCACATAGGACTAACATACTAAGACGCTCAGGGCAGCCAAGGTTGTTGGTGCTTCTTTCTTTTCCCTTTCCTCTAGCGTGGATGATGGTATCTTTCTAGCTGGTGCTACAGATCCCTGCGCTGCTCCAGTCAGTACGGTGCCAAATAAATTAGAGGAACCAGGTGCCCAGGGAGATCAAGACTAATCCCGCTCAGTCAGATATGTCTAATATCACACGTTTCAGAGGAAAATGACAACACTACAAAGGGGAGATCAGGCTGAGAACTGTTTCACACGTTGCTGAGTTTTGTCTGAGGCTCGTGTCCCCTGAAGGCTAAAAAGAATGGTGGGGGCACCTGGGTGGCTGAGTCGATTAAGTGTCCGATTTTATCTCAGGTCATGATCGCACAGTCTGTGGGTTCGAGCCCCGCGTTGGGCTCTGTGCTGACCACTCAGAGCCTGGAGTCTGTCTTCACATTTTCTGTATCTCCCTCTCTCTCTGCCCCTCCCCTGCTCTCTGTCTCTCAAAAATAAATTAAAAAAAAAAAAAAAAGGTGGATGGCGCCGTGTATGCCGTGTTTATGCATGTGAAATCAAGTAAAAATAGTTGAAAATGTAGTAGAGTATCAAATCAAACTGTCTTTAAAGCCAATTTTCAGTACCTGAGTGTTGACTATGCAAGAATGCGCACGGTGTTTGTTTATTTGAGTCCCAGCGGTTCGGGGCAAGCTGGTAAAACCCTCTTGTGCCGCCGGCCTAGTTACCATGCCAGAAAGTCCATTTGTACAAAAGTGGTAACTTCTACGAAGCGGGAAATCTCAATCTGTAATTTTTGAAAAGTTAAATCAGAAAACCTTATCTTTTAGGAAATAAAGCAGCAAATATACTTGTAACTCACATTGCTTTCAGATGCCCTACAGTAACCAAGAGGGTTTTTCATGATCAAACTATAATTACAAATAGGACTTCTAGGACATTGTAAAGGTTTACCAAAAAAAACAAAAACAAAAAAACCCAACACTAACTTGCAATACTTCGCTTCCCTCCTGTGGTTGTGCTTCTATAATTTAAATAATTTGATACAATTCTTTCCAGTAATAGATGTTCCCTCCATTTTTAAGTAAAGATAAACCTTTTTCAGCTGTGAAAATTAGGTGCATTTAATTTTAGCAGATTTGTTTTTCAGCTTTTAAAACTGTAAAGTGGCAGAAATCTTGATACAGTTTATATAACCAGTTTTATTGGGGGCGTCCTTTTTAATAAATGATTATTTCCAGACTACGTTGATAGGAAAATAAAATTACAAAATGCATGTTACAATACCCGAAAAAGAAGGTGCTTAGAGAACCAATGAGTCATGACAGATGACAAATACATATTCATGAAGCTTTAATCACATGCAGTTACATGTTTCTGACAAATTGTCAACTGTTTATCTGGTCTTCACGCTAAGGGATTAGTTCACAGAAAGCCAGTTATGAGTTCAATTGTTAAACGATTATTAGTTGTTAACAGCATTTATTCAGTGCATTCTGATTAATTTCCAATATGAAAAATCTATATTCCACTTTGTTCTGAATAAACGTCATTTTTACTGAGAAGATATAAGCTATAATAGTTTTTCCTGAATAACTAAAAATTCTATTCCAGTAAAGATCTGTAAATATTTCAGAGTTATCTGGTGTGTAGTCTTCTGTTGTTAGAATTAAAACTGCTATGGGGGCGCCTGGGTGGCTCAGTCGGTTGAGCGTCTGACTTCGGCTCAGGTCATGATCTCACAGTTTGTGGGTTTGAGTCCCACGTCGGGCTCTGTGCTGACAGCTCAGAGCCTGTAGCCTGCTTCGGGTTCTGTGTCTCCCTCTCTCTCTGCCCCTCCCCTGCTAATGCTGTTTGTCTCTGTCTCAATAATAAATAAAACATAAAAAATTAAAAACAAAACAATCTTTATTTGAACGAGTGATGGTTCATCCATATAATGGAATGATAACCAAACATTTTAAGTGATGGATTTCACACCCGCCAGATGCTCAAAATTGTAAAAGTCTGAAAATAGGAAGCTGGTGAGCATGTCAAACAGCTGGACTGTATATCAGCATGCTGGCTCATGTGTCTGCTGGTACAGTCTCTTTGAGGAAAAGCAAAAACTGGCATTATTTAAATGGAAAGTTGAATACACACTTCTCTTTAACCAGCAATTCTCCTCCCAGGGAGTATAAAATGATAGAACTACTTATGAAGAAAATTACCGTTACTTAGTAATATGGAAGGTAAATGGAAGACTCTATCCAATGTGACATGTGCCAAAATACCCATAGTAGTGGTCCAGGGGCCTGCGGCTGCACCGGCCTAAAGGACCATCAACACAGAATGGAAACCTACACCACAGTGAACGGCAAAGAACAGGAATGAATAACAGCTATGAGGAATGTGAACGAATCTATGAATCTCACAAAACGCTTGAGGAGAGAAAGTAAGACCCAAAGCACAGAATGACTTCATCTACATAATCTTGAAACACAAGTGAACGGTAAAAACACGAAGACAACCACCATGAAAATCAGATACTACAGAACTAGAAAAGTGAGGGCCCTCTCACAATCTAGGAGAGACATAAAAAAAAAAAAAGGAAATCACAACTGCCCAGAAGTAGATGCAAATATCAGCCCCGCACGTATAAGGCCTCAAAAAAGATCAATACTCGAGCTTGTTTCCAATCCACAGAAATATTAACGAAAGTCAAAAGATTCTACTATCTGAAGAAATCTGAAAGATTTCTACTGTCTGAAGAGAAACAGAAGCCGAGCTTGGCCGTTAGTGAGAGGATAGCCTGGAGCTGTCACTCCTGGCGCACGGAGGGGGAGGCGCTGAAGGCCCTGCAGAGGCTCTGCCAATCATTTCGGTCAAGAAAAGTCTCATTCTTTGAAATAATACGTTTTTAAAGGAAACCTTGGCTTTTAACTTGAAAATATATTGCCTGCGGTGCACTATGGTGATGCAAATCAAAGCTGAGTCATTGCCCTGGAGATTAACGCGCTCCAGCTCACTGCCTGCTTGGCAGAGACAGGCCCCCTCCCTAGCCGGCCCAGACCCTAATTGCATCTGTTTTGTTCTTGGAGACCCTGGGTGTGATTTCGCTGGGATAAAGCATTTTGTTCACCGCTTAAGAAAATGGTGTCTGAGGTCCGTATTTGACAAAAAAGAATGTTCACGGTATGTTAGATGAAATATAAAAGGCAAATTACAAAAATACATGTAATACGGTTACACTTTTTCCTCCCCCCGAACGCTCCTGTACGTGTGCATTGGGCATGTATGTGCATACAAAAATGCTTACACCAAAATGATTCTTACACCAAAATATTAAGGCTGGTTATGCCTTTTTAAAAGCTCTCTGTTTTTGTCTGTATTTTCAGAAATGGCTGTGTTGGGTGTAGTAAGACAAAATAGAAAAATAAAATGATTTCATAATAAGCAAAGATAAATTAGAAGGGAAGAATAAGAAGCAGCAAGAGTAAAAGAATCAGAGAAGCAAACAATTTTTAAAATTTGTTTTATTTATTTTTGAGAGAGAGGGAGAGACAGCATGAGCAGGGGAGGGTCAGAGAGAGAGGGAGACACAGAATCGGAAGCAGGCTCCAGGATCTGAGCTAGCTGTCAGCACAGAGCCCAACGCAGGGCTCGAACCCATGAACTGTGAGATCATGACCTGATCCGAAGCCGGACACTTAACTGACTGAGCCACCCAGGCGCCCCAAACAATTTTTTTTAAAGATTTGATCAAGATTAAGAAAACAAGGCACAAGAAATATTAAGAATTAGAAATCAGATAGGGACATGCCTGGGTGGCTCAGTCAGTTAAACATCGACTCTTGATTTGAGTCAAGTCATGATCTCATGGTTTGAACCCCACATACATGTGGAGCCTGCTTGGGATTCTCTGTCTCCCTCTCTCTCTGCCCCTACCCTCCTCACCTCTCACATGTCTGGGTGGTTCAGTTGATTGAGTGTCCAGTTTCAGCTCAGGTCATGATCTCACGGTTCGTGGGTTCAAGCCCCACGTCAGGCTCTGTGCTGACAGCTAGCTCAGAGCCTGAAGCCTGTGTTCGGATTCTGTGTGTCCCTCTCTCTCTGCCCCTTCCCTGCTCACACACACACACACACACACACACACACACACACACTCTCTCTCTCTCTCTTCCTCAAACATAAATAAAACATTTTTAAAAATTTTAATAAAATAAAATAAATAAGTAAGAAAAGCTGAGTCAATATCCTTTCCTCCTTCTTGCTCCCTGGAACCTGGATGTGATGGCTGGTGCTACAGGTACTTCACTGAAACCAAGAAAGGAAAGTCAAAGAATTACAGAGACCTCAACTTGGATAATTGAGGTTCTAAACCAGGGGTCAGTTAAGTGTCCTTATGAACTTATATGTTTAAATATATTTGATGTGTGTCTATCCATTACAGTTTTTATCTTCATTGATTTGTGAATTCTTATCTTAGTTCAATAGGTGCTTCTTCATGTAGGCCCCCCGAGTCCTTTTGATTCAACTTAGTAGCCTTTGATATAGATTCATTGATTTGCTGCGTACACACATGCACAGTTGTGTGCGCGCACACACCAGCATGCACACATACAAGCTGACAAGAGGTTTCGTACTCTTATGTGTCCTGACTCAGACACAGATTCAGACATTTCTTCAAAGGCCCAGGTTTCTTTTGATGAGACAAAGTATTCTTCAAGAATCGTCTTGGCTATTCTTTGCCCTTTGGTTACTCTATTCAGGATATAGACAGAGTTTTGAAGAAGAGTCAATGACACAAAGAATTGATGAGGGAAAGTTCTTCTTTATAAAAAACTCCAACTGGTAAATACACAAGGTACCAAATGAAGTAGGGGTTTAGGTAATAATCACCGATGATGCTAAAACCATTAGGAGAAAGGTTGATGGTAAACTATAACGAACTTAAACAATAACTCTAATTAATCTTAAATGAGATATTGGAAAGTATTGCATTCATGAAAAAATAACAGTAGGATATAAAAGAACATTCAGAGAGCAGGAGATAGGTATAGAGAATTAAAATATAATGGCATAGGTCAAAACTTCATTAAAGTATTAGAAAACAAAGTTGAGATGATCTTCTAGAAAGCAGAGCAAAATAAGCGGTAGAAAAATAGAAGAGAAAACGTAAAAATTAGGAGATCCTTACAGAATGTACAACCTCTAGCTTAAGGAAGTCCAGAAAGAGAAAACAAAATGGAGAGAAGAAAAATATGAAAGAATTAAACGCACACACACACACACACACACACACTTCCCCCTAATAAAGAGAACTGTGTTTTAATTTTGTTAATCTTTTTTTACATTATTTCCATGTGAATATTATTTACAACTGAGTCATACAATGTCCTATGAATATAGAAATTTTCTTGTTCAACTCTTTTTTGGTCTCTGAGTTAACTATTGCCTTATGTCTTTATTTGCTTGATTTTCTATACCCCTATGACCCGGTTCTTTTCTAGAGTCTCTGCTATGAATACATTCAATTCAGTCTCCTTTCAATACATTCTCATACCTCAGGTAATTGAGTCATTTTATCTACGTCAGGAGACATCCCTCCAGGAAACCTACTCCCTTCTGTTCCAGTCTGGACTGTTCACTCTCTCCAGCCAGGGCCTCCTTTTCCTGTTTCCTTGATTGGGATCCTTTTTCTGGATCTCATATTTTTCTTTTTTCTGAGTTACCCCTTTGTATGTCACCGAAGGTTAAGTTATGTTTTGGTAACAAATGATCCCAACACCTGTCTGGTTTTCAACAACCAGTCTTTCTCAGGTGTGTTATGTGTCTGTCATGAGTTGGCTGTGGCTCTGTGCCTCTTCTCCTCAGGACCAAGGGGACGGAGCGGCCCCTGACTGGGACATCAATGTCCAACCGGAGGAAAAGAGGGTGCAGCTAACCAGAGATGACCCTGAAGCTTCTCCTCAGAAATGATATTTGTCTATTCTGCCTATGTTCCAATAGCCACAGCAGATCACATAGCCACTCTGGAGTTTGTTCCATATCTATACTTTGGCTGGGTATATGATTCTTCGTGGGAAAAAATTTTCTTTAAGAATATTTAAGGTATTGAGATAGATATATAGATATATATGTATATAACATCATGCTAAGTGAAAGAAGTCAGACAAAAGGTCACATATTGTATGATTGCATTTGTTTATCTACTTATTTATTTTTAATGTTTATTCATTTATTTTGGGGGGGGACAGAGAATCCCAAGAGGGCTCCACTTAGCAGAGACCAATGTGAGGCTCGAACGCACCTGAGCCAAAATCAAGAGTCAGATGCTTAACTGGCTGAGCCCCCCAGGCGCCCCATGTATGATTGCATTTATATGAAATATTCAGAAATAGGTAAACCCGTAGAGACAGGACAAGGATGGATCGTTGGGGGAGGGAATGGAGAGAAATTGCATAACGAGTATAGGGGTATTGGGAATGTTGTGGAACTAGATAGCGGTGGTGGCAACATGACATCATGTATGTATCGAATGCCACCGAATCGTTCACTTTAAAATGGCTACTTTTGGGGCGCCTGAGTGACTCAGTCAATAGAGTGTCCAACTTCAGCTCAGGTCATGATCTCATCGTTCATGGGTTCGAGCCCCGCATCAGGCTCTGTGCTGACAGCTCAGACCCTGGAGCCTGTTTCCGATTCTGTGTGTCCCTGTCTCTCTGATCCTCCCCTGCTCATGATCTGTCTCTCAAAAATAAATAAATGTTAAAAAAAATTTTTAATGGCTACTTTTGTTCTACTCCTGAACCCAAGACCACTGTATGTTAACTAAGTTGAATTTAAATTTAAAAATCATAATAAAATGGCTACTTTTATGCAAATTTCATCTCAATAAATTTAAAAATATGTTATTAGATATGTTATGTATGTATTTTACATCTAATATGTGTATTACATATTAGTTGTGTATCATATAGCTAAAATATATCCTTGAGACAGTAGATTAAATTTGAAAATGGACTGAACATTGGATTATATTAAAAATTATTGTTAGAAATTTAGCATGGAGGGGCGCCTGGGTGGCTCAGTCGGTTAAGCGTCCGACTTCAGCTCAGGTCGTGATCTCACAGTCCATGGGTTCGAGCCTGGCGTCAGGCTCTGTGCTGACAACTCAGAGCCTGGAGCCTGCTTCAGATTCTGTGTCTCCTTCTCTCTCTGCCCCTACCCCTCTCCCTCTCTGTGTTTCTCTCTCTCTCAAAATAAAATAAAGACATTAAAAAATTTAAAAAAAAAAGAAATTTAGCAGGGATAATGACACTGTGAATATGTCCCTCTGTCATGCCTCCCCACCCTAGTCTTCCCCACGATCCAGCCACTGGCACTGACACCATTATAGCCGGCTTAAGCCGAGGGGCTCCAGGACCCCAGGCAGCCAGAGGTTGACGACCTGTCCCGGGCCTCAAGCTCTCCCCTCAGAACTTGCACCTGCCCCTCCAGGTACCCTGGTTCTCCTGGACGAGCTGCTCCCCCGTAGGCCCTGCCAGTGGGAGGTGCTAGAGAGAGGACACGTTTCTGGGCTTTGTCCACCACTTCAGTTCCACCTGGCTGTCGTTAGTTTCAGCGGGAGCAGATCATTCCCATTTGCAGCTTTTCCCTGGGAGACCCCGGTATCAACAGCGCCCCCTCATCAGACGTGTGGACCCCTCCTCCATGCCGGTCACCCCAAGACTTCCCGCCTCTGCTTTGTTTCCTCCCGTCCTAGGAGCAAGGGCTGTTTCCGGCAATGTGCGACCTTCATTTTTGAGAGACAGAGAGAGACAGAGCATGAGCAGAGGGAGACACAGAATCTGAAACAAGCTTCAGGCTGTCAGCACACAGCCCGATGCGGGGCTCGAACCCATGAACCGTAAGATCATGACCTGAGCCTAAGTCGGAAGCTTAACCGACTGAGCCACCCAGGCTCCCCTGGATGAATCATTCTTTACATTAAATTGGATCTGTGACATAACCGTCTAGTGGAAATTGGTAGCCAAATGTGGTTAATGCGATGAATTACAGCTGCAGACTAATAAGCACAGGTGTGGCTTTTTACCCAGAACTTTTTCTTTTGCATTTATTTTTTTAAAGTTTATTTATTTATTTCTGAGAGAGCGTGCATGCACGAGAGGGGGTGGGGGCGGGGAGAGAATCCCAGCACAGAGCTTCATGGAGGCTCAAACTCATGAACTGTGAGACCACGACCCAAATCAAGATTCGCCCACTTTACCGGCTGCGCCCTTCCTTTGCTTTTAAATTTCCCTGACTCTCCTCCATCAGGGAGGTGGATTTGAGGCTCTCTTGTGTCGTTGCGTCTCAAATAATCCCCTTTCCTGCGGCAAGCCAGCGGGGGGGCTCTGTGCCCATGGTTCCTGGGCACCCCAGCCGGTAACAGGAGTTTGGGTGACTGAGCGACTGCCTACATCTTTGAACTCGGGACCGTCCCGGGACCCCACCCCGACTGGGCACCGCTGACCTGCAGCGCCTAATCTGACTCTTGTGGTTTGGAAATGGTTTTGGGGTTCGGTCGGGGTAGACTTCTCTTGGTGAGTACTTGGTGTGACAGGAGCTTCTGTCTCCCTCCCATACGGCTTCACTCTCTTAGACTTCTTTCTCTCATTTGTTTGCCTCCACGTAAGGGGTTTGGTTCTCTTAGCCTCCTTTTCTTGTATGCTTTATTTTTTAATGTTTATTTACTTTTGAGAGAGAGAGAGAGAGAGAGACAGAGTATAAGTGGAGGAGGGGCAGAGAGAGAGAGGGAGATGCAGAATCTGAGGCAGGCTCCAGACTCTGAGCTGTCAGCACGGAGCCCAACGCGGGGCTTGAACCCATGAACTGTGAGATCACGACCTGAGCCGAAGTCAGATGCCTAACTGACTGAGTCACTGAGGCGCCCCTCTTGTACGCTTTAAAAAGGCTAGAGGGGTCCCTGGGTCAGTTAAACATCCAACTTCGGCTCAGGGCACGATCTCACCGCTTGTGAGTTTGAGCCCCGGTTAGGGTCTGTGTTTACAGCGTGGACCCTACTTGGAATTCTCTCTCCTCTCTCTGCCCTTACCCCACTTGTGCGCTCTCTCTCTTTCTCTCTTTCTCTCTCTCAAAATAAATAAACTTAAGGAAAAAAGACTAGGGAGGGAGCACCTGAGCAGCTCAGTAGGTTAAGCGTCTGACTTAGCTCAGGTCATGATCTTGCAGTTCATGAGTTCCGCTGCCCTGCGCTGTCAGCTCAGAACCTGCTTCTCTCACCCTCTGCCCCTCCCCCACTTGTGCTCGCTCTCAAAAAGAGATAAACATTTATTTATTTATTGAGAGACAGAAAGAGACAGCACAAGCAGGGTAGGGTCAGAGAGAGAGGGAGACACAGAATCTGAAGCAGGCTCACGGCTCTGAGCTAGCTGTCAGCACAGAGCCCGACGCGGGGCTCGAACCCACGAACCCTGAGATCATGACCTGAGCTGAAGTCGGACGCTCAGCCGACTGAGCCACCCAGGTGCCCTGATAAACATTGATTTAAAAACAATTTTTTAAAGGCTAGACAGGAAGCCATTTGGTTCAGTTGATGAAGCCCCAACTTTGGGGAAGGAACCAATGCTGAGAGAGCTTCTCTGGGCTTTATTTGGTTTGCTTCCTGCTACATCTTTTGGTGTCTTTGAATTAAACTGGCTGTGGCGTCACTGGAAAATGGGAAATGATAATTTGATCCCTGCATGTAGCCCTTTGGAACATATTCCCCAAAATTGGGCAATCTTTTTTTTGCAACACTGCTTGGCTATGCTATTTGCTAGACTCTGGAGAAAAATGACCAATAAACAGATCTATAAATTATAATACCATCTTGCAACTAGATTTGTTTTGGAAAAGAGAGATACTGAGAAATTGGGCCCTTAAGATTTTGTTTGCATCTTTTGTATTTGCATGTGTGGCCATGTATGTTGTAAATGTGAGATAATTTTCTCTACCTCCTGATGGTAATCCTAAAATTAATTTGTAAAAGAGCTCTAGTTGGTTTAAAGGCAAGCGCTTGTAAGAATTGGGAATTTTAAAACTCAGGAAGATAGAAACTAACCCAAATGGTTTTCAAGTATGCACGATCTTGGGAAATACTTGGCATTACAGCTAATTTATGGTTGTTGATTTGATTAAAATGGACATGTGTTTAGAATTATCAGCATTAAATGTAAAAGTTCGTGGGACACCTGAGTGGCTCAGTTGTTTGAGCATCCAACTTGCTTTCTGCTTCGGTCATGACTCCAGGGTCATAGGAATTGAGCCCCACCTCTGGCTCCACACTGAACGTGGATCCTGCTTAAGATTCTCTCTGTTTGCCCCTCCGCCCCTCTCCCCTACTCACACTCTCTGTCCCTCTCTCTCTAAAATAAAGAAAAAGTTAATGTAAAAGTTTATGTTATCTCCCTTGCAAATTTTATCAGAAAAGGAAAAAAAAACCTTAGAGCTTTGTCTCATGCTTCATGAAGTTTTGGGGTCATCTAAGACGAAATGATAAGGGAAATAACTGTATGCAATGGAAGTGAGACTGGTTAAAGAGGGAAAGCTTAGAGCAAAATCTAAATGTAAAAAAGGAAAGTCGTAGAAGGCTTGTGAGAAGGGAATGTTTGGTAAGGGATTTTGTATGTGGCCAGGACTGGGGAAGATGAGGCGGGCTTTGCTGATTCTGAGGAGTTCCAAAAGTTGGATTATCCTTTGGAAACATCCAAAATGGGGGCAAAAGGGTTGGGGCATTGGATGTGACCACCTGGGTACGGCCTTCATGCGGCAGTGGTCTTCAGTCACGGCAGTCCCCAACAGCCTCCCTACCGCAGAGAGGCCTGCCTTCCTGGTGGAGCCCGTGGGCCGCATATCCTGGGGTCCACAACTCAGATCCTTGAAGCGACCTGGACATTCTTTTTTTTTTTATTTTTAAAAAATTTTTAAATTTATTTTTGAGAGAGAGAGAGACAGACAGCATGAGCAGGGGAGGGTCAGAGAGAGAGGGAGACACAGAATCCGAAGACAGGCTCCAGGCTCTGAGCTAGCAGTCAGCACAGAACCTAATGCAGGGCTCAAACCCACAAACCGCGAGATCATGACCTAGGCCGAAGCCGATGCTCAACTGACTAAGCCACCCAGGCGCTCCCAGACTGGATGTTCTTGTCAAAATAAGTGTATGTCAACATGGGAGGTGACAGGGAGGGAAAAGAGACTGCATAAAGTCTTTAAAAATTCCCCTTGTTGGAATAAGAGTTTTAATATCCACTATACTGTACAAGATTGGGATTTGGTTTTCCTCTCCGTTAAAATGACAGTCCTTGGAGATCATTGGTCTGAATTGTAAACCATGGTTTTTATCTTTAATCTATCTAGGAAAACAAAGTTTGTATGTTTTGTCTTTATTAGGTCTTTGACCTAAACTGAAGTTTCTAATTTTCTCCCATTGTCTTGACTTGAAGTCATTGAGAATTAAACTGGCCTTTTTTTTCAGAAGCCCTGCAGACTAAGGCTACATAACATGAAGTAAACCCCGGAGAAAATGGCCACACCAGTCCATGTCTGCCTGTTGCTGTATGGGCCACTCCAATCACTAGAACAAGTTTATTCCTGCCATCCTGATTGCCAACGGTCTGCCGTTGGAAATTCCCGACCTCGAGATAGTCATGGATGCGAGCAGTTTTATGGGTCAAGAACAACAAAGAGGCAGATGCAGTGGTGATCCATCGGCTATTGTCCAATGCCAAGGCCACCCCAAATTGTTTGACTGCTCAAGGGAATGACATTCCTGGGAGAGTCTCAGAAGAACTAAAGAATGGGGATTTGGATACCGTGCTGGCACTAATGCTAGCCAAAAATATAATGAATCCTAATTAACTATATTCACCAAAGTACCCATTGTGGGTGAGATGCTAATTGTCAGTGGATCCAGAAGAATTTGGTGGATCCCAGTCTTCAGAAAACAATTCAGAAATAAGACATTTATGCTAAAATTAATCCTAAGACTGTGTCCCCACTAGTTCTAAAAGGTATATAAGTTAGAGGCACCAAACCTGGAGAAGACCGACAGTTGGACTAGACCATGATGCCGAAGACAGGTAATTTTTTTTTAAAGTAAGCTCTATGCCCAACATGGGACTTGAACTTATGACCCTGAGGTCAAGTTGCATGCTCTAGTGACTGAGCCAGCCAGGTACGCCCAAAATAGGTAATTTTTATATTTGTCATTGTTTGTAGATAACTTTACAGGTTGGGTTGAAGCATTTCACTGCTGTCCAGAGAAGGCCTCAGAAGTTGTTGAAACACTCTTAAAATCATTTCCAGGTTTGGATTGCTGCTAATAGTTGAGAGGGACAATGGAGTGGCGTTTGTTAACAAAGTCACACAAGCAATGTCCAATGCCTGGGGCGTCTAGTGGACATTACTTCCTTCCTAGTAACTCCAACCAATTGGGAAAACAAAATAAGGAAAAGACATCAACTGAGGGTCACCTGGCTTGGCTCAGTTGGTGGAGACTACGACTCTTGATCTGTGGGTTGTAAGTTCAAGCCCCACGTTGGGTGTAGAGACTACTTAAAAAATAAAAACTTAAAAAAAAACAGTCAACAAGTACAACAAGCTACTTGGCTACAACAAATCTCCCCTAAGGCCTTAGATAAAATACAGTATAGGGGCGCCTGGGTGGCTCAGTTGGTTAAATGTCTGACTTTGGCTCAGGTCATGATCTCACAGTTCATGGGTTTGAGCCCTGCGTTGGTCTCTGTCCCTGAAGCTCGGAGCCTGGAGTCTGCTTTGGATTCTGTGTCTCCCTCTCTCTCTCTCTGTTCTTCCCCTGCTCATGTTCTCTCTATCTCTCTCTCAAAAATAAATGAACATTATATATATGTGTGTGTGTGTGTGTGTGTGTGTGTGTGTGTGTATAGTACCAGAACTAATGCAGCCAGTTGGCATTCCTATAAACCCGGAAGTAACTGGGGCAGTCATCATCTCATTCTTCAGCTGCAGTTGGGGCACCTGGCTGGCTTAGTTGGAAGATGGTGCAGCTCTTCGTCTTGAGGTCGTGAGTTCGTGCCCCATGTTGGGTATAGAGGTTACTTAAATAAACAACAAAAAAATTTTTTAAATAAAGTACAGCTACAACTTTTTTGTTTGCCTTAAAATTCCCCTGACTCTCCTTTAGGGAGGTATATCTGAGTCTTGCTCTCCTATCTCAGCTGCCTCTCAAACCCTTTCCTTGTTGCACGCTCGATGACTCAGTGATTCTTTGTGCATCCAGCAGGTGAACTTGGGTTTGCTTATTACATTGTTACATTCTTTTGGCAAGAGAGACTGATGTATCACCTACAGCCAGTTATATTTGCTTTATAGTTTTTTGTTATGTGTGAAATATTTCATTGACCCTTACCACTTAGCAACAAACAATATATAAGGTAGCTAGAAATAAATCTGACAAAAGACATACATGCGATGTAAAGAGATATTAAAGAACACTTAAATAAATGGAAAGATATACTGTATTCATGGATGGAAAGACAAATAATCTCAAAGATGCCACTCTTCTCTGAATTAGATCTTGGAGGGAGACCTGGAATATGTAATTTATATCCAAGGGAAATTTTTAATTGGAGATCTTGGACCGACTTTGGAAAACATTGAAAAGGGATAATATTTCAAGTTAGAATATTTTCTCAAGGAAAATTTGATATTTATATAGTGATTTAAAAAAAATTTTATGCTTTTTATTTATTTTTGAGAGACAGAGAGAGACAGTGCGAGCAGGGGAGGGTCACAGAGAGGGAGATACAGAATCTGAAGCAGGATACAGGCTCTGAGCTGTCAGCAGAGCCCCATGTGGGGCTTGAACTCACGAACCGCGAGATCATGACCTGAGCCAAAGACAGATGCTTAACCAACTGAGCCACCCAGGCGCCTCTATATAGTGATTTTTAAAAAAGATTTTATATTTAAGTACTCTCTATACCCAATGTGGGGCCTGAATGTACGATCCTGAGATCAAAAGTCGCGTGCTCCACTGACTGAGCCAGCCAAGGGCCCTTATATGGTGACTTTTTAATAGAGGCTAACCCAGAATATTTCATGTTCTTTATCATTGTCTTTATATATATAGTTTCCATTTCATTGAAAATATATAATTAAAGCTGAGACGTGGGGAAATCAGAACAAAATTCATGAGTGCCTATACCCAAATATGCAATATATGTATTTGAGTTTTTGAAATGCATATTCTCCCGATATTCCAGACATGATAAGAATTCTGGAAGAATCCATTTCCTGCTGAAGCTGGTTCCCCAGTGTGTGCCAGTCTAACAGTACACTCCATGCCCTGCCATTAATATGCTTGAGCAATCTGGGTACAAAGTAAAATCATTGTCTGAATCTTTTAGCGTCTGCCAGAAATGTAGAAGTGTATAGCAAATACTGCAATTGGCCGAATTCCTATAAGCACCAAAATCAGGGTTAGCTCACGAGGATGGTATTGGGTAATCAAATCAAACAATAAGCTCTCTGTTCTGTGAAAAGGCAAATACTCCTTCCACTACCTACAGCCCCAATAGTGTCCAACAAACATGAAATTTAACTTTTTTTAAAATGTTTATTTATTTTTGAGAGAGAGACAGGCAGACTCTGAGTGGGGGAGGCGCAGAGAGAGAGGGAGACACAGAATCCAAAGCAGGCTCCAGGCTCTGAGCTGTCAGCACAGAGCCCAACACTGGACTCAAACTCATGAACGCAAGGTGAGATCATGACCTGAGCTGAAGTCAGATGCTTAACCGACTGAGCCACCCAGGCGCCCCATGAAATTTAACTCTTGATGAAATAATACTCCTGGTGGCTTTATAGGTTACTAGGAGCTTTTCTTTCTCCAAAAATACTGAGGTGGACTAATTAAACTAGCATGGTTAATTTCACTCCCGTTGACCCTTCAAGACCTAGCTTAGACTACCTTAAACCTTCCTTAGATCTCTCTACCACCAGTAGAAAATGACTCTCAAGAAGTTCCTTTGTTGGGGTGCCTGGGCGGCCCAGTAAGTTAAGCATCCAGCTTCAGCTCAGGTCATGATCTCACGGTTCGTGGGTTCGAGCCCCGCGTCGGGCTCTGTGCTGACAGCTAGCTCAGAGCCTGGAGCCTGCTTCAGATTTTGTGTCTCCCTTTCTCTCTGACCCTCCCCTGCTTGCGATGTCTCTCTCTGTCTCTCAAAAACAAATAACAAACAGAAAAAAAAAGTTCCTTTGCAATACCTTTATCTTATGAATTACATTGTTTGTGTATGTCACTATCCGGTATTGGGCTGGAAACCCTTATTCTAAATTGTGGTATGCCCAGGGTCTAATAAAGAGCTCAGAATGTAGTAGGCGCTCAAAGGTTTAATCAATGAATGAAAACTTTCTATTGTCACCAAGTTTATCCAGGGTGATCTTGGTCCTATGGCTTGGTGGGCGGTGGGGGGACTGTTGCTCCCAGGAGATTCTCCAAGAGATCCCACAAAGGAATGTCTCTTTGGGGAATGGAGGGTTTGGCCTTCGTCTGTACGGGTTGAGAAAAATGAGGATCAGTACATTTTATCTAGTCAGAGGCTCTTTTTCTCAAGTATGCAATGGGAGCTTTCTCTGAGTGTGACATTCTGCTGGGCACTGGTGATCCAGGAGTTTGGTGGGCACCGTCCTTGCCCTCACTTCATTTACCACCTGGTTGGGGGAAAGAGTCAGTTAAACCTTTACACGGAAGAGCGGGACTGGCTCGAGATGAGTCGTACAGCCCGATGGGGGTGCATAACATGGTGCCCCTGAGACTCTCTGGGCACCAGAGAGGCTCCCCGGAGGGACTGCTCACAATATGTTCTCGCTGGAACACAGAGCTCGGGCCTGATTTACAAAGTCAAAATGTCCCTTTATTAACAATAAGCGATGGAAGTGGTTCACTGAATGGAAATGTACACATATTTACATTCTCTCTCTGCAGTCAGACCCACATAGGGAGCCAGATTCAAACGGGAAGGTTGTTTGGCAAGACATCAAAACACTTTTCTCTGTTCAAAGGCTTTGGATGATGGGGCTCCATCCCCACACTAGGAATTGGGCTTGTATATAGAAACATTATTTTTTAAAAATGTTTTTTAAAATTTATTTTTCAGAGACAGACAGCATGAGCAGGGCAGGGTCAAAGAGAGAGGGAGACAGAATCTGAAGCAGGCCCCAGGCTCTGAGCTAGCTGTCAGCACAGAGCCTGACGCGGGGCCTGAACCCACGAACCGTGAGATCATGACCTGAGCCGAAGCCAGATGCTTAACCGACTGAGCCACCCAGGTACCTTGGGACATTATTTTTGAAGTTCTCTTTTTTGACCAAGATTCTCTTTCCCCCAGACATTGCCTACATGGCTTTGTGAGCCAGGCTTTCCTGACTCTCCCTTTTCTAGGTTTCTATTCTTCTTTTCTTTTTTTAAATGTTTATTTATTTTTGAGAGAGACAGACAGTCAGATTATGAGCAGGGGAGGGGCAGAGAGACAGGGAGACATGGAATCTAAAGCAGACATGGAATCTAAAGCAGACTCCAGGCTCTGAGCTGTCAGCACAGAGCCCAATGCAGGGTTCAAACTCACCGTGAGATCATGATGTGAGCGAGAGTGAGATGCTTAACCAACTGAGCCACCCTGGCGCCCCTGGGTTTCTATTCTTCTAATAGACACACTGCTTCTTTAGATTTGTCAATACTTTTGCTCATAAGGGATTGTTGGGGAAGAAAATTTTCCCTCTATCCTTCAACATTCTAGCTAGTCTAAGAATCAAACGGACAAAAGACAGATTAGCAGGAGAAAATAAAATTTAATTATGTATGTACAAGGAATCCACAGAGACATAAGAGGCCAAATGAAGTGTAAAGGTCCTCTGGAAATAAGGAGAAGTGGGGAGGGGTCTGGGACCTCAAAGGGAAGGAAAGCAACTTTCACAAAGATGAAAGACAGTAAATATTTGGTAAACAAATGTTTGCTGGGCCACTCAAACAATGGGACACAAAGAGGACTTTGGGCAAGCAGGATTGCTGGGTTCCTTCTGGTCTACCATACCTAGTTAATAGTATAATGTAGTTACCTATGGTGCTAGCTCTCTTTCTGGAGCAGTCCCTCTATGTTCTTTTAGGCAGTTAGGGGGAAGTTCAAAGTTTCTTCCGGAGTGTTTTTGGGCCTTGGTTATATTTTAGCTTGAAATAATCTGCATACTAAAGTGGCACATTTTGGGGCAGTCTGCCCTTGGCCCTTACGGTATGATGAGGCCTATAATTTACTGTCAGCAAAAAGTGTAGTCGTAGTAGCCTGTGTGTGTGTGTGTCTGTGTGTGTGTGTTGCGTTAAATGAAGGGCTAGCCATGGCTCTGCTCAGGACTTTACACACCACAGGTGGTCAGCTCTATCAACCAGGGAGTCCATATGCCATATTATAGCTACAAATGCTTCTGTCGGCCACAGCTCAAACCCGCAGCTTTGCTAAGTAGCAAAATGAAGGTTAGCAATTGGTTTTCATTGGTGGAAATAGTAGTTTGTTAGCTAGTGTAACAGGTGAGAGAAATGGGCTCGAATGGGTGAAATCAATGATATTCAAGACATGTGCATTGGTTGTTTAGCATTTGTGAGACTCCCCTCGCCATTGCAATGACAGGGTAAAGAACCTGGCAAGCCGGGAGCCTGTATCCTTAGGGATACTGCTACAGGCTAACGCCCCAAATGGCCCTGTGTCCGGTTATGAACTCTAAGGGCTCCAGTTCCCTGATAAGGGCTATGAGGCAGACAGAACCGCCCCTCTGATATAGTGGTAAGTCCTTTTTGAGTGCCTTGCACGATGATCAGAGTACATGAAACAACAGACAGCTGGGGCATCCTTGAACTTTCTAGTCATAAAAACTGTTTTGTGCCGCAGACTCGTGGCTGTTTCATAAACATCTGAATAAAGGGGCCCATGTTCAGGTTACACGCGTAGCCCTTAGGGGACCTGGGGAGAACACCCTCTAACCACAGAGGAACTGTTATCTTACACCTTTGCTTCCCTGGGAGGCACAATTCTTTTTCGTTGTTATTGTTAGTTTCTTTAAATGTTTATTATTTTTGAGAGGTGGGCGGGACAGAGGCTCTGAAGCAGGCGCTGCGCTGCCAGTAGTGAGCCCAATGAAGGGCTTGAACTCCCGACTCATGAGAGATGACCTGAGCTGAAGTTATATCCTTAACTGAGCCACTCAGGCGCTCCAAGGCAGGCACAATGCTTAACAGATGACAATTCCTTGAGCGAATGTGAAAATAATTAATGAAGACAGACTATGGAGTGCCTTTTTAGGACTTAGAAATAAAAAAATGATGGCCCCTGAAAACCTAAAATATAACCCCAACAAAGGATCCCAGCAGAGACAAGCAAAGTGCCTTCTAGAGCTTTCGACTATGGCTTGACAGTGACCCTCTGAAGACATTTAAGATAAAAATGTAAACAAAGGATGGGTATATAAAAAAAATCAGGTTAGTCTGGCCCAAGGAATATGAGAATGATCCAAAATCTAAAGGATCAATATCCTTCTAAATATCTCTTTATAAACGTACAGGAAATTCCATACAAATGAATTTTTTATTGAAGTATTGACACACAATGTTACATTAGTTTCAGGTGTACAATATAGTGACTTGACAAGTCTATACATTTATGCCATGCTCACCATAAGTGTAGCTACCGTCTGTTACCGTACAGTGCTGTTACTATACCACTGACTATATTTCCTATGCTATACCTTTCATTCTGGTGACTTATTCATTCCAAGACTGAAAGCCTGTACCTCTCACTCCCCTGCACTCCTTTTGACCATCCCTCACCCCTCCCAAATGGCATTTTAAAAAATGTTTATTTATTTATTTTGAGAGGGACTGTGTGTGAACTCACTAGTAGAGGGAAGGGTAGAGAGAGGGAGAGAATCCCAAGCAAGTTCTGCACTGTCAGCACAGAGCCTGATGTGAGGCTGGACCTCATGAACTGTGAGATCATGACTTGAGCCAACATCAAGAGTTGGATGCTTACCCAACTGAGCCACCTAGGCACCCCTGGAATTTTTTTTTAATGTTTTTATTTATTTTTGAGACAGAGAGAGACAGAGCAAGAGCGGGCAGGGGCAGAGGGAGACACAGAATCAGTAACAAGCTCCAGGCTCTGAGCTGTCAGCACAGAGCCCAATGCGGGGCTCGAACCCACAAACGTGAGATCATGACCTGGGCCGAAATCGGAGGCTTAACCGACTGAGCCACCCAGGCACCCCTGGAATTTTTTTTTTAAATAAGTTCTACACCCAACATGGGGCTTGAACTCACAATCTGGAGGTCAAGAGTTGCATGTTCTACCGACTGAGCCAGCCAGGTGCCCCTGGAATTTTTATTTTAAAAAAAATTGTTTTTTTTAAAGTTTGTTTGTTTGTTTATTGATTCAGAGAGAGCACAAGCAGGAGAGGGGAAGAAAGAGGGAGAGAAAGGATCCCAAGCGGAGCTTGATCTCAAGAAATTTGAGGTCATGACCTGAACAGAAATCAAGAGTTGGCGGCTTAACTGACTGAGCCACCCAGGCGCCCCTGGACTTTTTTTTTTTTTTTTAAAGCTCACTATGCTATGTATATTTTCTAGGTTGTATTTAAAAAATGTTGATCATTCTTAGTAGCTGCATGGTGTTCTATTGTACCTTAATTTAACTACTGTGCATTTTGACACTCCACTCTCTGAACAGGTTTGAAAAAGCATTACCCACACATTTATTATGCATCTTGCTGGGAATTTTATCTTTAAGGTGAGGCATGGGGGCTGAGACCATCAGCTTTATATAGAATCTGGGTATGGGTTCATTATCTACTGCTCTAGTTTTGAAATATCAAAGCTGGACTGAGGTGATCTGCCCATGAAAGAAAATACAGGTACTTTCCCCAAATTTACAGAAATAATTAAAATTCATAGATGGAATTTCCACAATATTGAAATTTACTCTCAGGTATATTGTTAAATTTTTAGCGTCTGATGCCAAAAATGATCAAGGATTTACACAAATTTTCGTAATGAGTTATTCATGACGGTCTGACTTTCAGTGGCTCGGTCCTTAGAGATCAGATGGAAACAGGGAATATTCCTGAGCAAAACTGCACGCCCCTGCCCCAATCCTGTCAAGAAAAAAAAATCGATTCAGTAAACCTAATTTGTTTAAAAATTTCAATAACGAACCGACTAGCGGAGAAAATAGAATACATTCAACATGTATTAAGCGCCGACTAGGTGTGGAGAACTGTGCTAGAAGACCCGGCGTTTCAGCCAAGGTGAATAGGACGCAGCCCCCACCCCGCACCCGGGACAAGTAAACTGTGCTGAGAGCTCCGGTGGAAGAGCAGGACTCGGGGCAGGTGTCCCAGCCAGAGACCTCAAATTCGGAAAGCCATTCCATCTCTCCCGCCTCGAAAGTCACGATTTCCCCTTTTCCCTGTATAATTTAGGCTAAATTCCGAAGAGGAGCAACAGAAACAAAGACACAACAACGTACACCGACTCCAGCTCTCTCCCAAACACTGGAATATTTCTAAACTTTCCCCTCATGATAATAAAGAGTACCTTCCGGTACCGATACATCGATTCCAGAAAACTACAAGTCCCAGTAGGCTGCATGCGCAGCCCAATGGAGAGTCTCCTCGTTTCAGAACGCCGCCTTATGCTCCAATCCTGAGCTGGGTCTGGGAGCAGTGGCCGCGCAGCCTGCTGGGACTTGTAGTCCGCTTCAGAGTCCCTTTCCCTGTCTGCGCAGACTCATGCGGCCTGTGTTCGCCCTTCGGCTCTGCAGAAGCCCAGCCCAGGTTTCAATGCTCCCCACCCCCATCCCGCTCCAGCCCCTCGGGGGCCAACCTCCTCCGGTCACGTGGCAGGCCTTTCATACGGCGATTGGCCGGGGGGGTTCGGAGGCGGGGCGCGGGGGCCCTGAAAGGTTCCTTGCCCCTTGTCGGGCCGCTTGTTTGGCTGCTGCCGTCACCTCATGGCGACGCGGGTAGAGGAGGCTGCGCGGGGAAGAGGCGGCGGCGCCGAGGAGGCTATTGAAACCGGACGGGGCGGACGGCGACGCAGCCCGCGGCAGGAGGTCAGTCTGGGAGGCGGCCGCGTTGTTGCCGGCCGGGGGAATGCTCGGGCTAGCTTTTTCGGGGTCCACATCTTCACTCTCTCCGGTTACCTTTAGCCACGGGACGTACATCCGGCCCTTTTCCCTCCCGGGGGTGACGACAGTGGGAGCAGGTGGGGGGCGGGATTGGGACCGGGATGGATGGGGTGGGAGGGAGTGATGGTTGGGGTTTCGGGGCGCGCGGCAGAGGCGGGGAGAGGGCAGGGTGTGCAGCCCGGTGTGAGGGGGGTGGTGCAAGGCGGGGGCGCACCAGGTGTGACAGCCACGTGCGGCCGGCGCGGTGGAGCCCCGGGCGCCAGGTGTTCCCTCTCCCAGCCCCCGCCCTCGGCATGTTCTCCGCGCTTCGCGTGCTCTCCGCGCTGGGCGCTGCCGTCGGGGGGCTGCCTGGGTCACTGGCCCGCCCTGCTCTTACCGGGCAGGTGCGCAGGGCGCGCTGCGGGGTGCGCCCGGGCGGTGCGGGCGAGGCTGTTGCGCAGTAAGATAACCGCGCGGGAGCCGGGGTTGCACTGCGCCCCCCTTTCCCCGCCCCCTCTGCGCTCCCCGCCACTGCGCGGGCGGGCGAGCGTCGCGGGGCTGGAGGGACCGCTCGACTCCCGGTCCCGGAGCTCGTCTCTGGGCGCCGCGGGCCTGGTTACACGTGGGGCCGGCGATGGGAAGACGATGCTGGGGGACCTGGGTCCCGCAGAGTTGGGGGCAGCATCGCGTGATAGCCAGTGTTCCCATTTTAGCCTCCCTCTCTCTTCTTGCTCTTTATTTCCCCTCCTTTTTTCTTTCTCATTATTTTTTTGGGGGGCGAACGGAAACCTGAGCGACTCCCCCACCCTGGCCTATGGTCTCTCTTAATATGGGAGGCAGGCTGGACCGTTCCCCTTGCCTTAACTCACGTCAAGGAGTTTTCAGTGTCTCCCTGGATACAGGAAAATCGAGACCTTCAGAATGGGAGAATTCCACTTGTCTGGAACCAGTGGGTGGAGTTTGAAAAAGATTGCACAACAAATGGGGTACAGGGCTTTCAGGGCCCAGGAGTGGAAATCCGCAGGGTAAGGCGCTGGAAAGGTGGAAACCCTGTCTTTTTCCTTACAGTTGAAGATATTGAAACGTTCAACCTGTTGGACGTCCTGCTTGATCACTCAGGGCTATTTAATATTAATTATGTATTTGAATACTCTCAAAAATCACCCCTGTGTGAAATTACGAAATATTTTTCTAATGCGAATTTACCATCTTGAAAACGGAGAACAAAGGTTTGGTTTACATCTGAGCACCGTGTCAAGAATTGGCTTTTGGGGGCCTGTTTCTAAGGTCAGGTATTTTCATGTCTTTCTGCCTAAGGGTGTTATTACTTTTCAGTTACCTCTCTTTCTCGCCTTCTCTTTGTACTGTAAAAATAAAGATCCAGTACTTGAAGGACTGAAAAAGAAGCTGAGGGCCGAATGTACTCTAGGGATTCAAAACTGTCACTTTGGACACTTCATTTACTCCCTGAGAGTGGGGAGCCATTCTCAGTGTTTGATTTCATAGGTCTCCCAGGGGAGGACTCCAATGAAAAGCCACTGCAGTTGAGGACATAAGTTTCCTTTTATGCCACTGGGATAAGGACCAGAAGTCTGAATTAGGCACTGAGGTTTAATCAACTAGCATTTTAAATGACTAAGATAAGAGGTAATGACCCTTTGAGGCAGCACTCTGGGTAACAGCTGGATATGAATAGTCATGTGTGTCTGCACCATCTCATGTTTGTTTACATTTCTCCTGTACCTTTTTTCTTTGCTTATGTTTTTCTGGGCATCATTTTTCCTTTTTGATTTCCAATTGACTATGACATGGAATTGAAATACATGATTAAATATTAGTTTTTGAATTCTTGTTTTGAAAAAACTAGGTGACTATCTTGTGTCTGCAAAAATCACTTATGACCCTTAATTTTTAAATTTTCTTTGGGTTACTAACTTGAAAAAATATTCCTAATTATAACTTGTATCTTATTTTTCAGGAAGCACAAATGATGTTTAACTAATTGGAATGTTTTCAAAATTTTAAAAGAATTAGGGATGCCTGGGTGGCTCAGTTAAGCATCTGACCGGCTCAGGTCATAATCTCGCGGTTCGTGAGTTTAAGCCCCACATCGGGGCTCTGTGCTGACAGCTCAGAGCCTGGAGCCTGCTTCAGATTCTGGGTCTCTCCTTCCTTCTGCCCCTCCCCTGCTTGTGCGTCCTCACTCATGGGCTCGCTCGCTCTCTCTCAAAACTGAATAAAAATTAAAAAAAATAAAAAACACAAAATTTTGAAAGAATTAAAGGAAAAGTGACTGGTCACTTTGGTTACATTGTGGGACTTAAAATGAAAAACAATTGGAGATGGGCTTTATTGGTTCCTATTTGTTTAAACCACCTACTTAATCATTCTTTACCAGGTCAGTTAATTGTGTCATTGTTTCATAACTACATCCATTGAATAGTCTCGTGAGGTAACTCTTTTCTTCTAAAGTCAATACTAGTACATTTCTAGGGATCTCTCGAATTGGCTAAAACTGTGCTGTCTGACATGATAGTCACTAGCTGCAAGTGGTGGTTTAAATGTTAATTGAAGTCAAATAAAATTAAACATTCCATTCCTCATCTATACTAGCCATATTTCAAGTGTGTGTAGTAGCCAGTGCGGTTAGTGGCTACCGTATTAGAGCAGATGAAAAATACTTACATCGTGGCATAAAGTTCTGTTCGACAACATTGTTCCAAAAAAGATATACATTGTCATCTATTCCAGGCTTTTTTATTTTTTTATTTTTTTTTCCAAAAGCAAAGGGCTTTATTACAAGTTTAGGCTTGCCGAACCTAAGCTCGGGCTCACAGACTTTACCGGCGCAGTGGATCCAGTGGATCCAGTGGATCCATGCGGAGAGCTCCGAACAAAGGCAGGGCAGGGCCTTTATGGGCTTGGGAAGGGGGAGTTACAGGAAATTGTGACACAAGTAGTGTTCCAATCACTATCATACAATATTATTGACAGCAGGTTTAACCATTCGTTGATACTTTCGTTGGGAGCCAATCACAACATTTGGAGTATTGACCAATCACAGAGTGGGCCCTGGACCCTCACGTAGGGCCCGACTAGCCTTCTAGGCCTGCCCTTAGAAATGTTAAAGGTGTTAGCTGGCCTTTCCTGATTGGGTATTACAAGGGTGGTCCCTCCTTCCTTGGGCAGGTGTGCCCTTCAATCATCTAATGATTCTGAGAAGCCGAATTCAGACCTGCATCCTTACATTCCCCCCTCTGTCTTGTAACTGACCCAATCCTGGGTCAGCTGAGTTACCATTGTACCCCTAAAGCCTGGCATAGCTCTCCTTGGTGTAAGGGGAAATTTCTTACCCTGCAAAGGACATGGGGAAGGAGAACTACCCAATTTCCGCCAGTCTCTATGGTTAATTTGGTAAGGGTCTCTCTAATATCTGGTGCTGTACAGGCATTTTTTAGAACACCAAAACCATTACTTTCTAAATTTCTATATAGAATTTGTTTTAGAAGGTTGAATTTTAAAAAATTAAAACTTTTTTTTTGAGCAGTCTTAAGTTACAGAAAAATTGCACATAAATTAGAGTTCCCATACATTCCCTCACACACACGGTTTCCCATTAATTTACATCTTGCCTTAGTGTGGTACTTTTGTTAGAATCGATACATCAATATTGATACATTTCCATTAACTAAAAGCCATAATTTGCATTGGGGTTCATTCTTGGTGTTATACATTCAGAGTTTTGACAAATGTGTAATGTCATGTATCCACCATTACAGTATCCTACAGAATAGTTTTCATTGCCCTGAAAATCCCGTTTATGCCTCCCTTTATTCCCCAGACTACTGGCAGCCACTGATCTTCTTACTATCCCTATAGTTTTGCATTTTTCCAGAATGTCTAAGGGAGGGTTTTTCCCCCTAATACTAGATTTTTGCTTGGGAATAGTAAAAATTATTTAACTACTGTTAAACTTACTTTTAGGTCAGTAAACCATTTGGAAGGATAAAGGTATGTAACCAAGGCTCAAATTAGCAAAATCCTACATCAACATAGTGCCCCGTAATTTTTACAGCACCTATGTTCACGCTTGGAGCATTACTGGATGCTATGGAGAAGGCTGGGGCAGCTGTCATTGCCCTCATTTAAAGATGACAAACTGCTCAGCAAGGTCTAGTAATTTGCCCAAGGGATGAAGCCGAGTCTAGAACCCAATACCCTTTCATCTAGACTGTGATAATAAGTACTGTACTAGTGGGTGAATAGTATGGATTTTGGAGTCAAGACTCTTGACTCTCTGCCATTTACTAGCTGTGCGGGCTTGGGTGAGTTTCTCAATCTTAGCCTCCGTCACATCATCTGTAAAGTAATGATGATGCTAACACCTACCACACAGGATTGTTGTGAAGAGTAAGAGTTGACGTACAGTGTTCAGCACAGTACTGGGACTGGGCATGTAGAATTTTACTTGATCTGGCAGGGAGAATGTATGAAACATCCATTTCTCTTGCTTTTAGTATGCTATTAATTTTGTAAATCCATCTTTCAACCTTTGTATTCTTCTCTCTTCCCAGAATTTCTCTGTGATAGATAAAATGAGAAGTCCAGGCAGGGCGTGGCAAGAGAGTGGAGTAGGAAGAAACCATTTCATTATCTTGTTTTTGTCTCCATTTGTGGATTTGAATTTCCACTCTTCTGGCATGAAGATTAAATAATAAGAATCAAAGTGATCTTCTACTGACAACATTGTTGTCTGTTACCAAATTTTGGTAAATGGCATTTTTAAGGGGAACCAAAGAGGTAAAGCAGTAATGAGAGCAGATCAGATATAGCACATTCCTTAGTAATACATATGTATAACGTGTAATATGTATAAAGATAGTAATACATAGTAATGTTTTTAGATCATAATCTGCCACGTTTGTATACTACGTTACTGGAAGGTGTTTTGTATATTATGTGTTTCATTTATATTGGTCTTGACTAGAGAAGTTGTTTTTCTTTTTGATTAAAGTATAGTTGACACATAGTGTCATATTAGTTTCAGGTATACAACATAGTGATTCAACAAGTCTGTATGTTGTGCTCACAAGTGCAGCTGCCCTCTGTCACCATACAGTGCTGTTACAGCACCTTTGACTGTATTCCTTATGCTGTACTTTTCATTCTGGTGACTTACTCATTCCATAACTAGAAACCTGTACCTTTCACTCCCTTTCACCCATTTTGTCCATCCCCTTCACCTCCCCCCCCCCCCCCCCCCCCCCCCCCCCCCCCCCCGGCAGTCCTCAGTTTTCTGTATTTATGGATATGTTCATGCTTTTTGATTATTTGTATTTTTTTTTTTTTAGATTCCACAATGAAATCATGATATTTGTTGTTC
This sequence comes from Helogale parvula, assembly GCA_004023845.1. Taxonomy (NCBI): domain Eukaryota; kingdom Metazoa; phylum Chordata; class Mammalia; order Carnivora; family Herpestidae; genus Helogale; species Helogale parvula. Next base: position 10,127 of record PJEM01002063.1, on the reverse strand, counting down.
TCTCTGACGTACTTCACTTACCATAATGCCCTCTAGCCCCGTCCAGTTGATTAAAGAAGTTTTATGGAGGAATGTATATGTCAAATCTAGATGTCATAAAACAGGGTGTGTATGATTTGCTTTTGTGTGGGATTCTTCACAGAAGGATTCACTATAGTAAATTTTTCAATAGATGTTCTGTTCACATTTTATACTTTACAAAGAATTGTGTTTCAAAGGAAAGAAATTCGAGTCCTTATTGTTTCCTGCAATGTGCTGGGCACTTAAAATGTGCTTACATTTCAGTGTCTGCACAGTGTGTGGTATCCCCAGGTGTATAGATGCGATATCTGAGGCTCAGTCAAAAAACAAAAAACTTGCTTAAATAACATAACTCAGAGTTGGTGAAGTTGGCCTAGGCTTGATACATAATTGTGCAACTGATATACCCTCCTTCATAGACAGTTTCTGCTTACCTAGCAAGTTTTAATCTAGTATCCCAAAGAAATTTCTTTACCTTTTCCTCTCCTTTCCAGTCCTTTCCCCCTCCCTCAATTCCTTTTTGTTTGGTTCTAAACTGATTATCAGAAACTTTCAGTTAGTATAACAGATGTGACAGTATTTTAAATGTATATAGTAACATACAAATTTAAAGTAGTATTCGTGGGGCGCCTGGGTGGCTCAGTCGGTTAAGCCTCTGACTTCAGCTCAGGTCCGATCTCACATTCGTGGGTTTGAGCCCCGTGTCAGGCTCTGTGCTGACAACTAGCTCAGAGCCTGGAGCCTGCTTCTGGTTCTGTGTCTCCTTCTCTCTCTGCCCCTCCGCCTCTCATGCTCTGTCTCTCTCTGTATCAAAAATAAATAAAACATTAAAAAAAAAAAAGTAGTATTCGTTAACATTGAGAAATAGCTATGTTAAAACTTTTCCCAAGTGGAGCATTTCCAGAAGAGAATAAAAAAAGGTCAGGTGAAGGATTTGAACCCTGAAAGTATATTTTTATGATTCATCTTATTTCCTAGTTGAAACTCTCTTGGTACTTTTAACTACTTAAATTTTACTACTTGAAAGAAAAGATAGGGGTGCCTGGGTGGCTCAGTCAGTTGAGCATCTGGCTTCAGCTCAGGTCATGATCTCATGGTTTATGGGTTCGAGGCCCCTGTTGGGCTCTGTGGTGACGGCTCAGAGCCTGGAGCCTGTCTTCAGGTTCTGTGTCCCCCCGCCCCACCCTCCACTGCTCTAGCTGTCTCTCTCTCAAAAATAAACATTTAAAAAACTTTTAAAAAAACAAAAGATAAATGACCAATGTTATCCTCTTGTGCTACCAAGTATTTTTTTCAAAGTAATTTCCTTAGCATTTATTGTCAGGATGTTGATTGGCATTCTGTGTTCCGTTTCCAAAATGTCCCCAGAATGCCCCTCATAATCCCCAATTTCCCACTCTACAGCCTTCCATAAGTAATATTGCTGAAGTAGCACTTTTTCACTTTCTTTCTTTCCCTACTTTCAGAAAGGTCAATGTAGAATGGTTTGGCAGGGAAGATGTGCCAGTAGCTTAGAAGCACATTTCACTAAGGATTTTATGGGTTGATGTGTGGGTAATATTAAAAGTAAGAGTGTAGGCATTTTGCATTAATTTGTAAGCGCATCCTTATTCAGATATTTTAATGGTTCTGTATGCTACAGTTTGTATTGGTTATATCTAATCTTCTTATAACTGTAGAAAGTAGATAATTGTACATCCCTAGTTTACAGATAAGGAAACAGGTTGACCTCTCTCATGGCTACATAGGAAACAGTAAGTGGTATATTCAAAGGTCAGACTTTTGGGGCTCCGAAGCTGTTACCCGTATGCCATGTTTCTTGAGCTCTCCACACATTTCTCGAGCACAGGAAATAAAAACATTCACCTTGTTGAATGTAAGCAAAACTTGGTGGTGGGTGAAAAGAGAAGTATTTTTTTTGCTAAATGAAAACAAGTTTTGAAGGGTGGGTTGGGTCTTTGGGGGTATAGAAAAACTCTTGTAATCTAGGAACTTTTGAGGGGAGTTTTGAGACTTACAGGTTTCATAACTTGTTTCATGGTCAACCTTAAGATAAATGATAAAGGTGAATGCTTTAATTCCCCGCAAAAGCACCTCTAAGTGTCATTTGGACAAATTGAAAGAGGATTTAGAGAGACCTTTTTTTAAAAACCTGTCTTTGAAAAAAATGTTTATTTTGAAAGGGAGTGACTGCGCACACATGAGCAGGGGAGGGGGAGAGAGAGTCCCAGGCAGGCTCCATGCTCAGCATAGAGGTCACAGACTGTGAGATCATGACCTGAACCGAAATCAGGAGTCTGGTGCTTAACTGACTGAGCCACCCAGGCTCCCCTAAAATTACCTGTCTCGAAGTCCACACAACACGGTGTTAACAAAGAACTAAAGTGGTCTGGGTAAGTAGGACAGGAAAAAAGAGATAGCTTGATGCCCAGAGGTGCATCGTGGTTGGTCCACGTGGAGCTGGTGAAATGTGACTTCATAAAATTGGGACGGGGTGTTCCATTAGAAGTAGGAGATCATTTTACATTTTAGGAGTCTGTGGCTTGAAGATGCTAATTTTTGTGATCCAGCCCCTACCCCTCTGCAAAATAGGTCAGGTCCAAGCATATTTCAGTAGCTTTGGGCATTAAAATTTCTGAGTTTCCTGATAACTTTTGCTGCCTAGATAGGTGTTTAAGTTAATGCAGCTATCTCTCAGATTGCAGATTATCATTGGATTACTGTTTTAGAGCTAGAAGTGATTTTTACAAATCAGAGTCCAGCACCCTTTATTTTTATAAAATAAATAGCCATGTAAATTAAATGTGAAATCTAATGCCATCATCCTTGTTTTAAAAGGCAAATGGTGTCCATAGTCTAATATAGATGTTCGCACCTACCACTGTAGATGGTAACACCTACCGCAGAGGGGCCATAGGCTGAAGAAGCTGTGTCACAACTAGACCTTTTCTGGACGTGTTTGCTCATTCTGGGCCTCTTTGCCGGTAGGGAAGTCAGGTTCCTGCATTTCTAACTTCAGCACTGGCTTCCCTCTTTCTCATTTACCTATTAATGCCTCCATGTGCTCCCATTCTCCTAACGTACTGCGACAGATCATTCTGGAGACTTTTGCTGCCAAAATTAGGAGTTAGGACAACTCCTAGAACTTCTTGCCTCCAATTTTTATTCCTCCTCAGAATGCTGTCATTTCTCTGGCTTGACTCATGTTTAAATTTATTAATTTTTTGGGTAGCTGCTTTATTGAGGTGTAATTCACATACCATATAATTCACCCACTTAAAGGGCACAGTTCAGTGGTTTTTAGTGTATTCACAAAGTTGTGTGACCATCACCACATTTATTTTATTTTTTGAATTGGAAAGTGTTTCCCCTGCCCTTTTTTTTTTTTTTTTTTAATATTTTTGAGAGAGCCTAAGGCAAGGTGGGGGGGAGCAGAGGATATGAAGCAGGCTCCATGCTGACAGCAGTGCAGGGCTTGAACTCATGCACCATGAGATCATAATGCAAAACTGAAATCAGATGTTCAACTGACTGCACCACCCATGCACCCCAACACATTTTTTTAAATTTTTTTAAAATTTATTTTTGAGAGAGAGATGGTATGAATAGGGGAGGGACAGAGAGAGGAGGACAGAGGATCCTAAGCAGGCCCCACACTGACAGCAGGGAGCCAGTGTGGGGCTTGAACTCACGAACCATGAGAACATGACTTGAGCCGTAGTCGGATGCTCAATCTACTGAGCCAGCCAGACTCCCCCCCCGCCAACATTTATTTTTCATATAACCTTGAAAGAGTGTATTCTCTGGAATGATACAGAGAAAACTAAGAATTCAGTTTCTGCTTTCCAAGCCCTTACGTTCATGACCGAGCACAAACTAGTTAAAATTACCTTATCAAGTGAGCCTATTTGTTCATCATACCTGCAAGACCGTTCTGAGGATTAAATGAGAAGTGTATCAAGGGCTGTTGGAGAGGTTTCCAAAAGAGCCAGAGGAAATGGCACTCTTCTCCCTGGGGCCATATTCTATAGAGCTGGATCTGTTTGGTTAAGGGTGCCAAGATAAGAACCCCTCTTAGACCATGGCTTGACCGAGTTGCCCTTTTAGTCTGTCTCCATTCCTGTTCCACCACAGCCAGGACTCTAGTTCTCAAACTTTCTGGCTTCAGGATCTTTTTTGAGAACCCCCAAGGAACTTTTGTTTTTGTGGGTTACAGCTAGTATTTCCCATGTTAGATATTAAAACAAATTTTAAATTATTATTCATTTAAAATGAACTAGGGGCGCCTGGGCGGCTCAGCCGGTTAAGCGTCTGGCTTCAGCTCAGGTCATGATCTCACTGTTCGTGGGTTTGAGCCCCGCGTCAGGCTCTGTGCTGACAGCTCAGGAACCTGGAGCCTGCTTCTGATTCTGTGTCTCCCTCTCTCTTTGACCTTCCCCTGCTCGCACTGTCTCTCTTCTGTCTCTCAAAAATAAATAAAAACATCAAAAAATTTAAAAAAAATGAACTAATGTACCAATTATCTATTGTTGTATAACAAATCACCCCCAAAACTTAGTGTTTGAAACTGTTTATGATCTCGCTGTTTCTGTAGGTCAGGGATGTGTGTCTGTGGCTTAGTTGGGTCCTCTGCTTCAGGGTCTCATGGACTATTGTCATCTGAAGGCTGATGGAAATGGATCCACGTCCTAATTCAATCACGTAGCTGTTGGCAGGATTCAGTTCCTCATGAGCTGCTGGCTCGAGGCTTCCCTTGGTTCCTTTCCACATGGGCCTTTCCATAGGCATCTCACAACATGGCTGCTGGTTTCATCAGAATGAGCAGGAGTGTCAGCACAAGAGAGAAGGAAGTTGCAGTCTTTTGTCGCATAACCGTAGATGTGACATCCCCTCACTTTTGCCAGATTTTTTCTTCATTAGAAGTTAGTCACTGGGTCTAGCCCGCATTCAAGGGGAGAAGATTACACAAGGTTGTGAATGCCAGGAGGATCATTGGAAACCATGTCAGAAGCTGCCTACCACATAGCAGCATGATGTTTTTTGAAAATGAAAAATTATTGGGGCGCCTCGGTGGCTCAGTTGCTAAAGCATCCGACTTCAGCTCAGGTCATGATCTCACAGTTTGTGGGTTTGAGTCCCATGTCAGGCTCTGTGCTGACAGCTCAGAGCCTGGAGCCTGCTTCAGATTCTGTGTCTCCCTCTCTCTCTGCCCCTCCCCCACTCACATTCTATCTCTCTCTCTCTCAAAAATGAATAAATGGTAAAAAAAAATTTTTTAGAAAAAAATAAAAATTACTGATTTTCCAAGGTAAAAGAACAGACTCCTAAATAGAACAAACTGGTGGTTGCTAGAGGGGATGTGGGTGGGGGAATGGTTGAAATAGATAAAGGGAATTAAAATAAAAAAATCAAGATGTCTTGATTTTAAGTGAGAAGAATGGCATTGTTTTATGTTTTTGTACATTTCTTTAATGAATGGCTTAATAGGAGAAAGCTGAATTCTCACATTTGCTTCTGGATTCAATCTCTGGCAATATGCCCCTGTAGTTGAAGTATATGAAGACAGCCTGGCCATACACATATATGTAGTCAGAGCAGGAGGAGTGCTTTAATAGTTTTTAAATTTTTTATTATTTTAAAAAAAATTTTAAATTTTTGGTAATGCTTTATTTTTGAGAGAGAGATCACAACTAGGAGAAGGGCAGGGAGAGATAGAGACAGACAGACAGACACACACACAGAATCAGAAGGAGGCTCCAGACTCTGAGCTGTCAGCACAGAGACCGATGCAGGGCTTGAACTCCTGGGCTGTGAGATCATGACCTAAGCCGAAGTCGGACGCTTAGCTGACTGAGCCCCCCAGGGCCCCCTTTAATAGTTTTTTTAGACATTTGTAGAAATTCTTTGTTACACCAAAACTTGGTAAGTAGTAGGTTTTTTTTTTTTAAGTTATTTATTTATTTTGAGACTGAGAGAACGCATGCGTGTGTGTGCACAAGTGGAGGAGGGACAGAGAGAGAGGAGAGGATTCTGAGCAGGCTGTGTGCTATCAGTGCAGAGCTCGATGCAGGGTTCAGTCCTATAAACCTCAAAATCATGAGCCGAAACCAAGAGTCGGATGCTCAACCAGTGGAGCCACCCAGGCACCCTTGCAAGTAGTAATTCTTGAAGGTTAGTTGCCAGTGTCGGATCTGAAATCCTATTGAACTTTTAGTACTGTTATATTAAAATCTAATAGTCTGTTTTGCACTTTGAATGGATGTTTTTCCCTCATACATCATTTTGTAACATCATCTGTTAGACCTTTGAAAAGCATTGGTTTACCAAATTGTGTCGATTTTGCAAATGTTGACACATTTTGTTATATAATAGCAAGATCGTGTCAGTATCACCACTGATGGCCTCTGGAGAGTTATTTTTTTTTTTTAAACAATGTTATATTAGTTTCAGGTGTACAGTATAGTGGTTTAATAATTCTATACTTAGTGCTTACTACCTTCAGTTAGTCTCCATATGTTACCATACAGCATTAGTACAAGATTATTGACTACATTCCCTATGTTGTACGGAAAAGTCTTAAGTATTGGGGAAGCTGTCAAATTCATGGTAGCAGATAATTTTCAGAAATTCTAAATTTTGCTTAAAAATTCAATTTTTATCATTGGCAGTTAATGCTATAGTTGTTTGCTTTGAAGTAACAGGCTCTGTATATATATATTTTGGAGACTACGTCTGCCAAATACCCAAGTCTTAAGAAAGAAGCACGGGTTGTCTTTAAAAAAATAAAGAAAAAGAAGGTGATTGATGGAAAATGCTGCTGATTGGGCTTATAATTCAAGCAACTGCGTTAGTGGTTTTCTTCAAGATCCCCATCATGCTTTGATGTGCAGAAGTGCTTTATGTGTCTTCACAAAGAGATAAGATGATGTGTAGCCATTGGTTGAGATTTAATAAATATTCGTAATTTTTACTGCTTCCTCAAGGGCCTTTTTAAAAATTCATCCCCACCCCCCCACTTTGAGTACATGGTGGTGAAGAAAACGATGACTTAGAGTTTGGTGCCACTGCGTTGACTGTTATAAGGAGCCAGCATTGGTATTCTTTACTGTTTTTATACCATTAGTGCAAATGTTAACACCAAAAGACAAATATTTCTCCATATTACTATGAAGATTATGTTTGAGCTTGCAGACTACTGTGAAGGGTTCACAGGGACCATACTTTGAGAACCACTGTCCCTGAGTTTTATCAGAAGTGGGCTCTGCTTTTCCTTGTTCTATGTTTCCCAAGACCATTCTGTCAGAAGAGAATAGGCTTATTTTTCCTGGTCTTTTTCCTAAGATGTGTTCTAGGAATGTGGAATCCCAATTATTACCGACTCAACTGCTTTATCTTGCTAATGGAGCAATTCACTAATCCTGGCAACCAGAATTTTTTTTTTTTTTTTTTTACATTTAATTCCTAATGGCCAGGATAAAATTAGGTTTTATTTGCTAAAGGCTTGAAGAACAATCTAAACCAAAATATATTCATCATGATTCGTGTGGGGGGGAGTGGTGGGGTAAAATATACATAACATAAAATTTACCATTTAAAAATTTTTTATTTTGAGAGTATGTGTGTGCACGCACACGTGTGTGTGCAGGAGGGGCAGAGAGAGGGAGAGAGAATCCCAGGCAGGCTCCTCGCCAAGAGCAGGAACTGGGTCTCATGAACCAGATTCTGGTGAGATCCTGACCTGAGCCGAAACCAAGAGTCGGAGGCTTAACCGACTGAGCCACCCAGGCGCCCCTAAAATTTACCATTTGAAACATACAGTTCAGTGGCATTAATTACATCGATGACGTTAACGGTGTTGTGCAGCAACACAATCATCCATCTCCAGAACTTTTTCATCTTCCCAAACTGAAATTCTATATTTCATTCCCCTTGACCCAGCTCCTGGCAACCATTATTTCATTTTCTTGCTCTGTGTATTTGACTACTGTCAGTATTTCATATAAATGGAATCATACAATGTTTGGCTTTTTGTGTCTGGCTTTTTTCACTTAACATGATACTTTCTTTTGTTTCAGTTTATTTATTTAAGTAATCTCTGCACTCACTTCGGGCCGGAACTTACAACCCTGACATCAAAGTCACATGCTTTTCCACCTGAGCCAGCCAAGTGCCCCCACTTAAATGTGGTATTTTCAAGCTTCACCCATGTTCTAGCATGTGTCAAACTTTTCCTGTTTAAGGCTGAATAATGTCTGTATTATATACCATGTTTTGTTTATCTGTCAGTGAACACTTGGGAGTTCATCAGGATTCTTAACTTGAGGTGTCATTCTTTAAGACATCCACCATGGAACCATTCATTATTTCCATACTAAGCTCAGTAAATGTCTCAAATAATGAGCTTTTCCCCTCTTCCTACTTTTCTCCTTAGTGTATCTGTATAATAGGGTGACACTCTCACTATCTTAGAAGTGTCAGGCTAAACTAAATAATGTATTTTAAATGTCTAGCATATAGCAATTAATAAATGTTAGGTTTATTCTTTCCTTTTCTCAGAACTTAGCCTTATGTATATTATGTTAATTCTCTTTTGTAAGTCCCATGTATTTCAAACAGTAGACTTAGATTTTTTCCAGTTTATTTTAATTGAGGTAAAATGGTAATATCACTTATTAGTTTCAGATGTACAATGTAATAATTCAGGATTTGCATACACTACAAAGTGATTGCTACGATAAGTCTGTTTACCTAATCTGTCACCATACAGTTGACCTCTTTTACCCTTTTGCCCACCTCCAACTCCCTTCCTCTCTAATAACCACCAGTCTATTCTCTGTATCTGTTGAGTTTTGTTTCTTAGATTCCACATATAAGTGAAATCAAGGTTTTGGTTTTTCTCTGACTTATTTCACTTAGCATAATACCCTCTAGGTCCATCCATATGTTGCAAATGGAAAGTTTTCATTCGTTTTTTATGGCTGAGTAATACTCCATTGTGTATATACCACTGCTTCCTCCCACTGTTGGACACTTAGATTGTTTTCTTTATTCTAAGTAATGCTGCAGTAAACATAGGGATGCATATATCTTTTCAAATTTGTATTTTCATTTTCTTGATATAGATACACAGTGAAATAGCTGGATCATATGGTAGTTTTATTTTTAATTTTTTTTAAAAAAATGTTTATTCATTTTTGGGGGAGAGCGAGAGAGAGAGCGAGCGCATGCACGAGTGGTGAAGGACAGAGAAAGAGGGAGGTACAGAATCTGAAACAGGTTTCCAGGCTCTAAGCTCTCAGCACAGAGCCTGATGTGGGACTCGAACTCACGAACTGTGAGATCATGACCTGACCCGAAGTCGGACACTTAACTGACTGACCCACGCAGACGCCCCTCTATTTTTAATTTTTTGAGGAACCTCCGTACTGGTTTTCATTGTAGCTGTACCCATTTACATTCTCACTGTGCACAAGGGTTCCATTTTTTTCTGCCACCTCTCCAACATTTGTTATTTCATGTCTTTTTTTTTTAATGTTTATTTTTTAAGAGAGAGAGTGTGAATTAGGAAGGGGCAGGGAGAGAGGGAGGGAGACAGAATGTGAAGCAGGTTCCAGGCTCTGAGCTGTTGGGGCTCAGACCCATGAACCATGAGATCATGACCTGAGCCAAAGTTGGATGCTTAATCAACTGAGCCATCCCGCCCCCCCTATTTTTTTTTAATGTTTATTTTTTGAGTGAGAAAGAGATAGACAGTATGAGTGGGGGAGGGACAGAGAGAATAGGAGACACAGAATCCGAAGCCAGCTCCAGGCTCTGAGCCATCAGCCTCATATGGGGCTTGAACTCATGAACCATGAGATCATGACCTGAGATGAGGTCAAATGTCCAATCAACTGAGCCACCCCAGTGCCCCTCTGGTCTTTTTGATGATAGCCATTCTTACAGGTGTGAGATGATACCTTATTGTGTGTGTGTGTGTGTGTGTTTCATTGTGGTTTTAATTTGCATTTTCCTGATGATTAGTGATTTTGAGCATCTTTTCATTTTGTTGATGGTTTACTTCATTGTGCATAAGACTTTTTTTTTTTTTTTTTTTTTTTTTTTTT